>QFDY01014372.1:388-39568 GCA_003315925.1 Lactarius sp. MG121
TATGGGGAGGGAGGCGAATATAGATTCACTCTCTTTCTCACTTGTGCACCCTCTCCACTCTATAGTCTCTCAACCTACTCAAAGGTGAGGACACCATTCCTGATAGCTGCGTGCATTGCTGCGCTTCACAGTCCTGTGCCACCAGGAGTTTAGTGATGAAATCAAGGGTGATAGTTTTGAATGGCATAGCTTCCAGTTTGGGGAATATTGGGCATAGTGGCACCTTGATGGCCCTGGTGTTGACTCTGATTCTTTGACAGTTGGCACATCCTTTGACATAATCCATGACTTCTTGATGTAATCCTGGCCACCAGTAGTATCATTCCATGAGTTTGATCATTCAGCTTATCCCTGGATGTCCATACACTGGGGGATCATGGTGATTCTTGATGATTGTTCATTTCTCCAGGAGTCCTCTGGTAACTGCATGATGTCTGTCCTTGTACCATGTCCCTTCAATAAGTTTCAATCCATGCGGATCAACCCACAGGCGTATCTTCTCTTGGTCCTAGGTGTACACTGGGTTTACCTTTTCCATCTCTTGCATCGAGATAGTGGCATTGATTCAAAGGGGGTCTTTGGTAGTGTCCAACATCGTGGCTCATATGAAAACCTCATCTGGCAATACTGTAACATGTTCATTATCACCTTCTCCTTGATCATAGTCCAGGCATCTGGATAAGGCATCAGCTCTTTCATTTGCCATGCCTTTGATATGGTGAATCTCAATGTCGTATTCAGAAAGTTCAAGTACTTCCCAGGCTACTCAGTGGCTTATCTTTTGTGGGGAGTGCCAGTACTGGAGGTTCATGTGGTCTGAGAAGACTTTGATCTTGTGAGGGGAGCCTGCTAGGTAGTGTCGCCAGTTTCAAAGTGCCTTGACTATTGCCAGTAGTTCTAGGTCATAGATGTCATAGTTCTGTTCCGCAGTGCTAAGTGTGTTTGAGTAGTATGCTATAGGATGTCTCTTGCCATCTTCTTTGCCTTGGAGTAGTACTGCTCCTACTGCAAATCCTGATGCGTCTACTTCCAGTTTGAATTGATCCTTGAGTTCTGCGTGTGCCAGTACCAGTTCTTCTGTGACAAGTTTCTTGATCTTTTCGAATGCCTCTTGTTCTGCTAGTCCCCATGTCCATTCGGTGTCCTTGCATGTGAGTTTGTTGAGAGGTTGTGCATGGGTGGCAAAATTTCAAATGAAAGTGCAGTAGAAGTTGCAGAAACCTAGGAATGATCACACCTGTTTGATGTTTTTGGGGGTTGGCCAGTCCTTGATGCCAGAAATTTTAATGGGGTCCATGCAAGTCACCCCCTTTTCAATAATTACCCCTGGGTAATTGATGCTGGGAGCATGGAAGATGCACTTTTCTGGTTTGAGGAAGAGGTCATTCTGTTCTAGTAAGTCCAACACATTGTGTACTGCATCTATGTGTGCCTGTTCGTTAGACCTGGTGGCTATTCCTATGTCGTCCATGTAAACTCTGATGACGGTCCCCTTTGTCTCCTGGTACGCAATCAAATCTTTGCAGATTTCGTTCATCATGGTTTGGAAAGTGGCCGGTGAGTTTGTGAGTCCGAAGAACATTACCATTGGTTCAAAAAGTCCGTAGTGTGTTTTGAATGCTGCTTTTTCCTGGTCTCCATCTTTGATGTGCACGTTGTTATATCCCCAACGGATGTCAAGTTTGGTGAATATGAATGCTCCACTGAGGTCTGCAATGAGTTCAGGGATGAGGGGAAGCAGGTATTGGTTGCATATAGTCCATTTGTTGATGTTTCAGTAGTCCTGTTGTTACGCTCCGTAGGGCGCACTTCGGGAGATCGCACTCGACCGGCTTTCAGGGGTTCCTAACGACCTTGGTGTTGACCCGCTCTTGTTCTGTCGCCTGAGCTAGCGCTTGCTGTCGTTCTTGCTCGTCGATGATAAGTCCGAAACGGACAATCTGCAGGACTCGGATAGCAACGAAAAGGTAAAAGAAATGAATGACTTCGCTCGTATACGCTGAGCTAGCACGCTCAATCAATCGGTCACGTGATGAGAAGGGAGAGGGGAACACCGCTGTAGCAGAGGGACAAACTCCGAGGTCTGCGTAGGGTACGGACGCCGCTGTGATGCTGGGCTAACTCCGAGGGCACGTAGGGCAAGAAGAAGAGAATGGGGATTGAGAGCAGAGGGGACTGGGGAACTACTCGGACTAGGTTGTACGGAAGATACAAGAAGTCAAAGCTACCGTCTAAGGTCGCTTCTACGTGCTACTTATACTCGTGAGGGGAGCTATTGGAACTCAGCTGAAACCCTAATACAACTGTCACATGAATACTGCGGAAAACACATGTCCAACGCCACTGATGGTGGCTGAAACATACAGTCCATGGGCGCATCAAGCCACAGGGACGAGACATGGGAAAGTCAATACAAATACAGTGACGGATCACAAACCAGGCATAATCGATAACACACGTTCCAATCCAGGCACAAGCTCATCTGGACTCTTCTGGTGCGGTCTAGGCCAGGTCACGTGCCAGGGTCACGTGACGGGCAATGACGTCATTCGGCGCTAATCTTCCGGACCTTGAGGTGGGTCTTGGGGAGTCACGAATCTTGATGACAGGATGGCTGCGCGTAGGTGTAACGCGCGTTCTTCGTGGTACTTCCAGAGGCGTTCTCTAGCCTCAGCTTCTTCGGCTGCTTGCGCAGTCGCGTCTAGCGGGTGTCGGTGACTTGCAGGTTCCCAGGCGACAAACTGCACTGGAGATGGGTCACGTGGTGGCGTAGTGGCGCGTTCCGGAGGGCCAAACGTAACACCTGTACTGGGCATAGCTTGCCGTCCTTCTTTTTAATAAAGAAAGATGATGCATAGATTTCAATGGTCTGATATATCCTTTTGCCAGTTGTTCATCCAGGAATTCTTTGAGGGCCTTGTCTTTCACTTGACTCATAGGGTAGACCTTGCAGTCGATGGTATCAGGGGCGTCTGGCTTGAACTCAATAGTGTGGTCCCAGGGTTTTGACAGGGGGAAGTGGTGTGATTCTTCTTCACTGAAAATCTTGACGTGTCGTTTATATTCCTCTGGGACAGCCTTCTTTTCCATATATTGTTGCACTTCTATGGCAAGTTCTGTTGATGTGGTCGCACATAGTCATACCACCTCTGGTTCGCACTCTTGTTGTTACGATTTTCCTTCCTTTTCCCATGGACGCTTCCGATTCCTTACTTCTTATTCCCATACCCCACCGTGTTACGCCCATAACTCATCACATGCCCAACTGTTTCCCATGATCTCTTCGACGCACGATACGCCTTCACGCCCGCTTCCTTGTATATCAAAGTTCACGGCGCTCCGGTCTCAGCTGACTCCCACATGACCCCGCGCAATCACCATGTTCCCTATTATAGTTCTACCTTTGTTCTACTTTTACTTAGGACTCCACGTATCGCGCCATATGTTTGTTGCGTACAAACATCCTGTACTAGTATATAAGTCGCACGCTACCTAGCTTGTACAGTAGACTTGACTTCTTGTGTAATACCACATCGTGGTCAATCCCCGAACGACTTTGGCTCGCTGTTTCGCTTGAGCACGACTTTGGTTCGCCTTTGCGCTTGAACCCCAGAACTCCCAATTACCACTCGCATGTCTGAGGAGACCGTGTAGTGCTTGTTCACCCTTAAACTTGGCCTTAACCGGCTAACTCGCATCCCGTTACCTCGGCTTGAACGACTTAGTGAAGTGCATGTCGCACATAACGTTCCTGTGGTAACGTTACATTAAGTCAAGTCTCGCAACCCTGGCGACTAGTAGGAGTCGCACGAAATTCCAACCGCAGTACATCGATCGGTACTCCACCGACGAACTCTCCAGCCACGAAAAGGGCGCAGTCATCTGGGAAGAAATTCACAACCAAGAGGGGTATTTCATCTTTGACGCCAAAAACCAGGAATATCACCAAGTCCACTACTTCGACGATCTTCGTCTTTGGGCTTACATCGACTACGACCCAAAGCAAGGACGGTGGTACGCCTACAAAGCTGTCCCTCCACAATTCGGCGCAGGACCCCTTGGGTCAACAAACATCACCGGAATCAACGTCGACCCAGACGAATCAACCACCCTCACTCCCATACAGCCAGCGATGGCCACCAACACTCAGGTCACCACCAGTCTTACTACCACGGGAGCCTCCGGCGCGAGCGGTGGAGGAACACATGCTGCAGGAGGTCGATCGACTGCTCAGACGAGCGGAGCGCCTCATAGCTCTAGTGCCCAACCGCCGACGGGGTCAAGCGGTGGCCCAACTGCTGGACCTAGTGGAGGCATACATGGTAGCGGTGGAGGCCCACCGGGCGGTGGTGCCCCTGGTGGCGGTGGAGGTGGTCCAGGTGGCGGAGCCCCAGGAGGCGGCGCCCCAGGAGGAGGTGCACTCCCCATGGGCCCAGCCGGGGCAATACCAGCACCGGGAGGGGGCAAACTTGGGGGCAACCCACCACCCATCTTCGATGGAAATCGAGAGGAGAGTCGAAACTTTCTTCGATCCTTTCGAATTTATCGAGGGATGAACCCAACCGTGGACCAGCTCACAGTACCCTATTCGCGAGCCATGACCTTCCTCTCATACATGAGGGGACAATTGGTAGACGATTGGGTAGATGAACAAACCGCGTGGCTGGACACCCAACTAGCAGGAGGAGTACTGCACAACGAAGAAAACCTATGGAACACGATCCTTGATCGGTTCACGAACGCCTACACAGACACCACCAAACGAACCAGAGCGCGCCAAGACATCGACAAATTGAAGATGATTGGCGAAGACATTGACACGTACATCGCAAAGTTCCAGAACCTCACGACAAAAGCCGGCTACAATCCAGACGAAGCCAACGTCATTGAGAAATTCCAAGCGGGACTCCCCGACAACCTCGTAATCAACGCTATACGCTTCCAACACCCAGTCACATGGGATCAATGGAAAGCGGCGGCAAGACTTCAACAAGCCGAGTACCTTATGCTGAAGCCTCGCCTTACGCGCAACCGACAAAACGAAAAACGAGG
The DNA here is from genome assembly GCA_003315925.1 of Lactarius sp. MG121. Lineage (NCBI taxonomy): Eukaryota > Fungi > Basidiomycota > Agaricomycetes > Russulales > Russulaceae > Lactarius > Lactarius sp. MG121. The sequence goes on from QFDY01014372.1 coordinate 5,441, forward strand.
AGGTCATACCCGAGACCAGTGGGTCCAAGCCCTTAACAAGGCGCATGACCCAAACGCCATGGACATTAGCCGCACTAGAGCCCGTGCCACCCTCACAGACGCTGAGAAGCAAAGGATGGTCGCGGAGGGGAGATGTTTCCGATGCGGAGAGAAGGGTCATGTGTCGCGTAATTGCCCACAAAAAGGCACTCGCGCTGCTCAGACCACAAGCGACAGAGGAGCGCCTCCTCCCGTCCCCACTACCCCCGCAGTATCGCCTCCCCCCCTCGTTACTCGAGTCGCCATATCAGCAAACCGCGTACTGTCGAATGATGAAACGGCTGACGCTCAGATCGCAGCGCTGGCCGCTCAGCCAAAAGAAGTGCGGGACCTCTTGGTGGAGAAGCTTTTTGGAGGAAAGGATTTTCCAAACGCCTAAACCTGTCGGCCTGGGCAAAGGCGCTACACGTGTATTATAGCAGATATCAATCTATGCGAATCCCAGTTCTTTTCAAATCTGCAAATGCAACGGCCGAACAACAGGTCCTATTGGACTCTGGAGCAACCGACAACTTTATTTGTGCGGAACTGCTCAAACGAACGCATCTCGGAACCCGACCAGTCTCCGTCCCTATCACCATATGGAACGTTGACGGGACCTACAACCGAGACAGCGCAATAACCCAGTACACCGATTTAGCGGTGCGGACTGGTGAGCGCACGAAGACACTTCGTTTCCTGGTAACCAACCTAGGAAAGGACGAAGCGATCCTGGGCTACCCCTGGTTCTCGGCCTTTGAGCCTGAGATAGAGTGGAGAAATGCCACACTGAACGAAAGATTCCAACCAGTCGTGATTTCCAGCCTGAACCTCCAGGGCGACGCCATGCCACTAGAGGCTGCCATCAAAGCCCTACAGGCATATGAGCTCGAGGAGGAGGCGTGGGAACAGATTGGGAACGAAGAGTCAGAGCCGAGCATCACCTTCCTGCGAAAAACGACCACCACATCAGAACTTGCCCAGCAGGAAGCGGCAAAAAAGCAAACCCGAACATTTGAGGAAATGGTTCCTCCAGAATACTGGTCACACCGTAAAGTGTTCAGTGAAGAAGCGTCACATCGATTCCCCCCGTCCTGGGTATGGGACCATGCTATCGAACTACTCCCCGACGCACCTACCGCACTTGACTGCAAAGTGTACCCACTCACCGCAAGCGAAGGAGAAGCACTTACGGCCTTCCTGAATGAACAGCTTGAGAAGGGGTATATCCGCCCTTCAAAATCCGCCTACGCCTCACCCTTCTTCTTCATCAAAAAGAAGGACGGAAAGCTACGTCCGGTACAGGACTATCGACGTCTCAACGAACTCACTATAAAAAACCACTACCCACTCCCACTCATCCCCAAACTCGTCGATCGCATCCGACTCGCACGGCTGTACTCAAAATTGGACATCCGATGGGGTTACAACAATGTTTGCATCCAAGAAGGAGACGAATGGAAGGCGGCGTTCAAAACCAATCAAGGCCTGTTTGAACCATGTGTCATGTTCTTTGGCCTCACTAATTCCCCGTCCACATTCCAAACAATGATGGATACCATCTTCCGCGACCTCATCTTGACAAATGAAGTTGTTGTCTATATGGATGATATCCTCATTGCCACCGCAGACGACAAATGCCATCATCGGAAGGTTCTCCACGAAGTACTACGACTCTGTGAAGAACACGATCTCTACGTAAAACCGGAGAAGTGTGAATTCGAGGTCTACGAAACGGAATACTTAGGCCTCATCATTGGCCATGGGCGGTTACGAATGGACCCCATTAAGGTTCGAGGAATCCGAGAATGGCAACCCCCGAAAAGCCTCAAGGAGGTTCGCGCATTCTTAGGGTTCTGTAATTTCTACCGAAGATTCATACGAGGGTTCTCCCAACTCGCCCGACCCCTTCACGATCTAACAAAGAAGGAGACCCAATGGCACTGGGGTGACACGCAACAGAATGCCTTTGAAGATATCAAAAGGCGTATATGCGAAGAACCAGTACTCCTATTCCCGGACCTTACCAAGCCATTCGAGTTGGAGGTTGACGCATCCAATGTCGCGGTCGGAGCAGTGCTGAATCAACTAGGCACCGACAAAAAGTTCCACCCTGTAGCTTTCCACTCCGAGTCATTTACGGAAACAGAACGAAACTACGACATCTACGACCGGGAGTTACTAGCCGTGGTTAAAGCACTACGAGCGTGGAGAACGTACCTCGTAGGATCCCCTCACAAAATCATCATCCACACCGACCACACCAATCTCCAATATTGGAAGGAACCCTGGAAGATCAACCGGAGGATCGCGCAAGAATTCCTGGAGCTATCGGAATACGACTTTATTCTAAGGCATGTAGCAGGAACGAAGAACGCGCGCGCAGACGCCCTGTCCAGGCGGTCGGACTACGAGTCCGGCGAAGGGGACAACACCGACGTCATTGTTCTACCAGCCGAAAGGTTTATCTGAGCCACCCAAATGTCAATATATGATATGGACATCTGGTCCAAGGTGGCCCAGAACGCCGGCAAGGAACAAGCGGCACAATGGGCCGAACACCACAACCTCAAACAGCATGACGGTCTGTGGTGGAAAGACAACGCGCTAGTCGTTGTCGGGGACAACGATCTTAAGCGGGGGGTAATCTCCTTTTTCCACGACTCTCCAAGTATGGGCCACCCCGGAATCGCCAACACACGCGAACTAATACGACGCAACTATTGGTGGCCCACCATACGAGAGGACGTTGAAGAATATGTCAAAGGATGTGCCATATGTCAGGCCAACAAAATCAACCCCCATCGACAAAAACCCCACTTATTCCCAATCTCGACCAACCCTGAAGCAGAACCGTTTGAAGTCGTCGCCATGGACTTCATTACAAAACTACCACCATCGCGAGGATTTGATTCCATCCTCACGATCACCGACCATGACTGTTCGAAAGCGGCAATCTTCATACCCTGTCACGAAACCATCACCGCGGAGGGAGTAGCCCGGCTCTACCTCCAACACGTCTATCCGCACTATGGAATACCACGCAGACTCATCACAGACCGAGACCCACGATTCACGTCCGCATTTATGAAGGGATTATGCAGCACACTCGGAATACGACAAAACATCTCCACCGCATACCATCCCCAAACAGACGGCCAATCAGAACGCACGAACCAGTGGCTAGAGCAATACCTGCACCATTGGAGCAACGTGCAACAGGACAACTGGGCAGAAGCCCTCCCAGTAGCACAGTTTGCACATAACTCTTGGCCAAACGCCACGACAAAGCACTCCCCATTTTCACTCATTATGGGATGGGAACCACGAACGACATGGGTCTCAAAACCTACACAAGCACCGTCGGTTGACCAACGCCTAGAGGAAATGGTCATAAGACGACAACATGTGCAAGACTGCATTAAACATGCACAAGACCTTATGGCCAAAAGGGGAAGAACCCGCTTTATCCCCTACGCCGAAGGGGCCCAGGTCTGGCTAGAAGGGACAAACTTGAGAACGTTCTACCCCACCGCGAAATTAGCCCCTAAACGTCATGGCCCGTTCCGCATTAAGAAAGTCCTCTCAGAAGTGACGTACGAGTTGGAGCTGCCGGTCACATGGAAGATACACCCGGTGTTCCATGCGAACCTCCTCACGCCATATAAGGAGACGGAGATGCACGGGAAGAACTATTCACGCCCTCCCCCTGACCTTGTGGACGGAGAAGAAGAATTCGAAGTGGAGCAGATCATGGGGTCGCGACTCCACGGACGAGGGCGCAAACTGCAATTCCTAGTCAAGTGGAAGGGCTTCCCCATGAGTGACAGCACGTGGGAACCAGCTGACCACGTTAAACACGTGCCAGACGCAATCACCGACTTCTATCACCGCAACCCCACAGCTGATGGAGCAGGACGAAAGTTATAAAGACTGAACGAACAAGAGGCGAAACTTCATCACCCATCATGACGACTCCCACCTCTAACACGGCCCCAGCCAACGATCGCCCCCGACCACCATCCGCCCTTATCCTCGAACGACTCACAGTCCCATCACAGTCAGAGGGAATCCCCACTCCCTTCATATCTCGGACACCCTATTCAGCCATCACCACACGACCACCAACTCCGGTCCTCGCCATAGCACTCAACATCTCCCCCACAAGCCCAACACCTCCACCATCATCTCCTCCCCCTCTCGAACCCGCAGTAGCCCCGCTTCTGGAAGCACCTCCTGGCATCACACCTGTAGTCCCCATGTCACAGCTGGCATCTGAACTTCCCCATCCCTACTCGCTGACTCCAGCAGCACCCCCTCGTCAGTTACGACCGGACCCTCGTTTAGCATCATTGGACGATGACGAGGAACCAGTCGACGAGGGGGATGACGAAGAGTCTGATGACCCTGGACTCCCGTTTTTCCTTAACGCCCCCGACACCCCGTTCTTCTTTCCCCTGATGATCCCATTGGAGGACGATACCACGAAGGTCCTGGCGAGGTATGTTTACTATCGTCAGGACTATCGAGAGGTTATCGGAACCCAGGGAAGGGGAAAGCCGTGCTACTGCCAGGAAGTCTACTTGTCCACGCCACACCCTACCGCCATGCACCCCGCTATTTCGCCTCATCAGCTCGCTGTGTTCAGCCCCCAGGATCCGTGCGCCGTCACCATTAACGAGGTACTAAGCGAGCTCAAAAACCCTCGCCTGTCGGCGGAGGTTGCGAGATTGCGGCAATGCCTCGGAGACAAGATCGCTCTGGACGCGCGCAGGGCGGACCTTCGTCGACTCGAACAAGAGGCTGTTCGGGACCAGTTCCACTTAGATACCAAGCTACAGGGTATCACGAAACGTATGCAATACGTGGGCGCCGTCCCCCTCATCACCGACAAATTCGTCGAGCTCACCACACGCCCTATACGCCCCCGCCACTACTTCCCAGAACTCCCACTTGTGCCACGCCCTGGAGGACCCCTTGAGATGCCACGTCTTGTGGACGGGCCCAGCCGAACGCAGAAGTGACGCAAATGCTATCTGTGCAAGAAGCGCGGGCACAAGATGGGGGAATGCCCCAACCGACCGCCGACTGGTGTCTGCGTCTGGTGCGCAAGTCGGGCTCACGCTTCCGAGAACTGCCTTATTCACCGCCTCGCACCCATTACCCCGGCGTTTGAAGAGCCTTCGGAGCGCCCCCGCTGGTGTGGGAAGTGTCTGAGGTTCGATGCACGGCACGACGAGATTGAGTGCCCCCAGTACGAAGCGTGCAGGAGGTGTGGGGAACGTGGGAGGTACTTATTCCTGCGCCGGCACGTATGCCCGGTGGATGACCGGGACGATGAGACTAACGACCCCAGCGCCGATGTATATGACTACGTTGGCAGTGACTGAAGTCGTGGCGACTTCAGGCCTAATAGGGGGGTAATGTTACGATTTTCCTTCCTTTTCCCATGGACGCTTCCGATTCCTTACTTCTTATTCCCATACCCCACCGTGTTACGCCCATAACTCATCACGCGCCCAACCGTTTCCCATGATCTCTTCGACGCACGATACGCCTTCACGCCCGCTTCCTTGTATATCAAAGTTCACGGCGCTCCGGTCTCAGCTGACTCCCACATGACCCCGCGCAATCACCATGTTCCCTATTATAGTTCTACCTTTGTTCTACTTTTACTTAGGACTCCACGTATCGCGCCATATGTTTGTTGCGTACAAACATCCTGTACTAGTATATAAGTCGCACGCTACCTAGCTTGTACGGTAGACTTGACTTCTTGTGTAATACCACATCGCGGTCAATCCCCGAACGACTTTGGCTCGCTGTTTCGCTTGAGCACGACTTTGGTTCGCCTTTGCGCTTGAACCCCAGAACTCCCAATTACCACTCGCGTGTCTGAGGAGACCGTGTAGTGCTTGTTCACCCTTAAACTTGGCCTTAACCGGCTAACTCGCATCCCATTACCTCGGCTTGAACGACTTAGTGAAGTGCACGTCGCACATAACGTTCCTGTGGTAACGTTACACTTGTCAGAGTTCTTCCTCTATGCGCAGCTTGTTTGGCATGAGTAACTTCTGAACGACCAATCGCACAATGACAGGGTCTATACAGGGTTTGGTGGGGTTGATAGTTTGAAGGACGATGGGATACTCAGCTTCGTTCAGGGTAGCAGACACCCATTGAATATCAGGCTGGAATGTTGCCAGCCATGGGTATCCCAATATAAGGTCTTCTCCTCCTACGTCAGTGACAAGGAATTGCATGTCCTTCTTAACTCCTTTGGTTTCGACTTCTAGATCCACGCAGTGGGTTATCTTGCCCCCTTTGTTATGCATGTTGTCAATGTTCCAGATCTTTCAATGACGGTCTAACTCCTTGAGGCCAAACCTCATTCATTTCGCAAAATCTGGATGTATGAAGTTGTTAGTGGCTCCAGAGTCCACCAATGCTCATTTGTCAGCCATGGCATAACTTGTGCATAATGAAACTGGAACATGCATAGATTGATAGTGCATTATGAACACAGAGTTACACTGTAATGCCCTCACCCAGGCCATCAGGTTCAGGCACTTTGAAAATCCTCCTGACTCATCAGGTCTCTCATCACTAGTGCCTTCACCTCTTTGTCTAGTCCTCAGACTCCATTTATCCAACTGGTAGCCTGATCTTGAGGCGTGTCAGTGGTGGCGTGGGCACCTTGGCTATTGCTGTTGTCATCATTGAATTGTATGAGTGGTTCTTCAATGACACTCTGGATTTCTTCTATGAAGGTGCCGCGACTTTGGCATGGCTGCCAGTTCTGATTGTTGCACAGGTGGCATGGCTGAAGGCAGTTGCATGAGAAATGACCTGGTTTGTTACAATTGTAACAGATGAGGTCCTTAGCATTGATAACTCCTCTGCCCTGGGGGCATCCTCCTCCTCCTTGAGGGGTATACAGGGGTCACGTAAAGTTGACTTCTTCAGATCCCACAAGTCTGGTGTGAACTCTTCCTGGTGTGGTGTCCATTGCATTGGGGTGGTTGTGGAACAACTGCCATCCTTGTTGCCTTTGTTGTTGTGGACGATTTGGGGCATTGAAGGTTTGCAGGGATGTATTCCCTTGTTTAGCAGGTCCTCCTTGGGGTTTGCACCCACCCAAGTGGGTCTGAAGATGCATCCATTTGCATTGCTGTTCCAGGACTGCCGCTTTCCACTGACTGTAAGTATTGGTATTGGGGTTGTGGAACTGGTAGGCGTTCTTGTAGAGCTCTATGGGTAGACCACTGGTGAATTTATCAAGAACCAAAGAGTCATCAAAACGATACCCAGCTTCACATACAGCCTTCTCAAATTTGGCCACATAAGTGTCGATGTCTTGTCCTTCCATGCAGAACCCCTTTTAAAGGTCCTGTTGGGTGCGTTCCTTTTCCAAAGTATCGGTGAAGGTATTCCTGAATCCCAGCTCAACTGCTTGCCAAATCCAGTCATTGTAGGGTCCATGCTTGGCCTTGTAGCCCTTGACCCATTTGGTGGTCGACAGGACCCACTTGTTAACATGTTCTCCCTGGATGTACATGAGAAAGACGAGTGCTTTGTGGTAGGGAAGCATGAAGGTGGGGTTGTCAAAGTTTGTTTTGATGAACAGCTCCCATTGGGTCAGGAATTGCTGGACTTTGGTGTGGTCCCCCATGAATACAAGGGGTTCCTTGCCCATGAATTTCTTGGGGCGACTGCCAATGGAGACATTTGGTCCCATGAACAGGGGCCCTCCGCTGTTGCCTCCATCTCCTCCTCCTCCTGCAGGAGGGTCATTGCCTGGCAGTCCTCCACAGCTGATGCATGCGGGTTCTTCAAATGTAAGGGGTTGCTCAGTGGCGGTGGTGGTCATGTCTGTAGGGATTAACTCTGTAACGTTTGGCCCTCCGGTACGCGCCACTATACCACCACGTGATCCAGAAGACCCGTCCCCCGTAAAGTTTGTCGCTTGGAGTCCCGCAAGAGATCCGTTAGACGCCGATGCCCAAGCAGCCGAAGAAGCTGAGGCTAGGGAACGCCTCTGGAAGTTCCATCAAAGTCGCGCTCTGCACCTGCGCGCAGCTATACTGGCTACCCAGTATATGTTCCCACAAGACCCGCCTCAAGGTCCGGAAGACTAGCGCCGGATGACGTCATTGCCCGTCACGTGACCCTGGCACGTGACCTGGCCTAGAATGCACCAGAAGAGTCCAGATGAGCTTGTGCCTGGATTGGAACGTGTGTTATCGATTGTGCCTGGTTTGTGATCCGTTACTGTATTTGTCTTGACTTTCCCGTGCCTCGTCCCTGTGGCTTGATGCGCCCATGGACTGTATGTTTCAGCCACCATCAGTGGCGTTGGACATGTGTTTTCCGCAGTTCCGCAGTTTCCGCAGCATTCATATGACAGTTGTATTAGGGTTTCAGCTGAGTTCCAATAGTTCCCCCTACGAGTATAAGTAGCACGTAGAAGCGACCTTAGACGGTAGCTTTGACTTCTTGTATCTTCCGTACAACCTAGTCCGAGTAGTTCCCCAGTCCCCCTTGCTCTCAATCCACCTCCTCTCCTCTCTGCCCTACGTGCCCTCGGAGTTAGACCAGCATCACAGCGGCGTCCGTACCCTACGCAGACCTCGGAGTTCGCCCCTCTGCCATAGCGGTGTTCCCCTCCCTTTCCCTATCACGTGACCGATTGATTGAGCGTGCTAGCTCAGCATATACGAGCGAAGTCATTCATTTCTTCTACCTCTTCGTTGCTATCCGAGTTCTTCAGATCGTCCGTTTCGGACTTATCATCGACAAGCAAGAACGACAGCAAGCGCTAGCTCAAGCGACAGAACAAGAGCGGGTCAACACCAGGTCGTTAGGAAACCCTTGAAAGCCGGTCGAGTGTGATCTCCCGAAGTGCGCCCTACGGAGCGTAACAAACTCAGCTAGTAGTCCCAATTGTTCTTCTTCTTCTGCTTGGGCTTCGAGGATGCAAATTTCCTCAGGGTTGCTTGCTAATGATGGGAAGGGTGCTGGTGTCTTGGGTGTGGGGGAGCAAACAGGTTCTTCTATTTCTCCATCAATTAGTCCCCACTGGTCTCTTGTAGTTGCGTTGTTCTGGAGGATGTCAAGGCCTAGACTTGTGCTTGCTGGTCTTACTACTTGAAGCTTCCTGTAAAGTTCGTCCCACTTGATCTCTGTCCAACAGAGGTGCTCCAAGTTGAATTCTACAGGGATTAAACTGGTGGTGTTGTTGCAATGGGTGTAAGGGACTACATAACCTGGGTCTCCCTTTTCTGTCTGCCAGAAGGCTGCTCTGAGGAATTTCTTGGGAACATTACATTCTCCTCTTCTGTCAATATGGTACAGTCGGAATGGTACCCAAAGGTCTCTGGTCGTAATCTTGGTGGAAGCCACATTGAAGGATCTTGGTCTTAATGTAACATCTACCATGGACATTTGCCTGACTTAGGCACTTGAGTAATGTGGGTTCCCTCGAGGGTAGTATCAGAAGTTTGCAGGTATGTCAGGGAATACGGCAGGATGCCAGCAATAGGTTCCAAAAGAGTCACAGTAAGTGTAGAGGGTAAAGCCTATTGGTATGTCAGGTGGTGGGCTGCGGATAACTCAAACGAATTCCCACTCAGCTGAATCAGTCATCCGTACCATAATATTGTACACATACAACAATAGGAAGCATCAGTCAGCATAGTAAGACACATCATGTACAACAATAGGAATCATCAGTCAGCCAAACACGAGGTGGTTAGATCCAAAGTCCATGACACATTACTACTGACATGTCAGGTCATCATGAACACATCAGAGTTCACAACTGGGCCAGGTAGTCCAAGAACAAAATGTAACATTATTGTTCTTATTGTTAACTTAGCTGCTTTTGGCAGCTCTATTGTTCTTAGCCCTCCAATAGCATTTCTCCCTCTGGTGCACAGACCAGGTGTATTTTGTTTGGATCACCAGTGCACACAGACCATTATTAGCTAAGTGTCCTGTATATAAGGACTGCTGTTTTTGCCCATACACTTCAGAGTTTTCTTCTCCTCTGAAGTTTACTTGTTTGTCTTAGCTCTTCACTATTAACCCCTTGCTGTTAGTGCTGCCAGCTCAACAGTAAAGTCCAGAGGAGTCCAATGATGTCATTGTACATGATGTCATAGATAAGAATAGAAGTCCAAAATTGTACAGATCATATATCTAATCTACAAATCCCATATATCTTATCTAAAGCAGTCCATGCTGCAAGTCTGGTCTGTCCAGAGCCACTAAGTGTGCAAAGGTCACTTATCAACAATGCAAAGTCATCAGCAGCATGTGCACCTCAGCAGCATGGGCCCATTACAATATCATCAGCACAGATGTCAGAGGCCCATTTTGGGCCCATTCAAGTGGTTCAGTTGGCAGCTGTCCTCCTTGTAGCACAGATGATGTGGGCCCACACCAGCTGTTTGTCAGGACTTTACACAGATGAACTATAGGCCCATGCGATATTGTTTACAGACTAGCTCAATGGGCCCTTACAAATATATGCACATTATATTTACAATGGGCCCACATGGGCTTTGCCAAGCAGCAAGGTCAAATTGCATGTGGGTTTTACTGAGTCTATCACAAGGATTTGTGTCATGGGCTCAAACGATGCACCACCACCAACCTATGAAATTGCAGTGACGGAGCCAACCCCTGTGGCAGAAGAAGGACCCTCGGGCATAGGCATCGAGGGGTGGAGGACTCCACCTATCGCGCAAAGTAACGCGCCCGTCCAAACCCGACCTGGTCACCTCGACTTCAACGTTCGTTGGACCCAATCCAGAATTACTCGTCTAGAAACCCTTCCAATGAAACAATCCCAAGTAGTAATGCAGCGCATACGCAGGCAGCGCAGTCGGCATCGGCTCTACACGAGCGAGAGGAGGGAGGTGTACGGTTAGCAACGGTGGGGCGAACGGGAACTGCGTCGCCCGAACAGCCAGCACAGCCGAAGCAGAGTGGAAACGTGATTAATATATTCTGCTGTTGTTCCAACCGAGGTGCGCCCCCGGTCAATATAAACGCTTCAGCATGCTATGGTTGCCCACCCATTTCCCGCAAGGCCAATAATGGTCGACCTTTTCCAGTGAAAGGACCAACGGGTTACGCCGCCCAGATGGTGCCATAACGGTTGGAAAGACACGGCAGTGATGGCAATATCAGTTGGGAACAGGACCGCGAGGCCACCTATGTCGAGACGAGGGCAGACATCATTCACAGCATGTGTACGGCCTCCACCTGTCGACTCCAATTGATCTCGACCTTGAGAGTGTATCTATGACTACTTATCGGCAAGTGGTCGCATCGTTATGATGTTGGTGCACAATCTTCGTCGTCCATAGGGTAATAATAGGTGTAGTATACAGTCTTCAGAACGACACCAGTGCGAGAGGTCTGCTGAGGTACCAAACAAAACTAGAATCAGGATGTGCCGCCTACCTAACCAGAAGTTGTATAATCACAGATACGACAGAGCCCGCATGGCGGCATGTGGGAAAAATAGGGTAACACCGAGCCGATTGGTTCACAGGATGGTAGCTATAATTGAAGCACGAAGTATGAGTCGCATTCGATCGGACGGCGGACGGAACCCGCAATGGCTCAGGCGCAAAAGAGATACTGTATCGTCAAACTAGATTGCGTGAGCCTCTGTTAGTATCCTCGCTACTTGTGCGCTAGAAGAGAGAAAAGGAGCTACTTACACGCTACTGAAATTGCACGGCTGCTAGTGGCTGCGGTGCTAACCCAATGTACACCACGGCTCCCAGCAAGACATCTATGCCGAGTAAGCAATGGCACTAAGTATGGGATGCGAATACTGGAAGCCCATGGAGCCCTACCGATGTCAATTGAAGTGTGAGAAGTGTGAGGGGAGGAATATGGAAACGACGCTAGATAGTCGCTAGCTATCCCCTAGGCTCGATACGTCATGGTCTCTACCGCACTGTGAGCAAGGCTGGCCCGATTACCCACCTACCCGCTCGTTGCTTGCTCTGATGACTTTCCGAGAAGTTCTGAATTACTCGAAGCCCCGAGTGGAGTGAGAACGACACGAGCACCCAAATATCCCGGGAAACTTGCTTGCCCGCACACAGCAAGGGTCATTCCTCTTGCCAGAGTCCTGTGCCTGTGTGAAGCTTGAGTCAAGACCTGAGTTGCGACCGGCTAGGAGACCGAGACTATGCCCTGATGAGAGCTAGAAAAGAGCAACACTCAGGACAAGAGTACTGGTGTGGCGATTGTCTTTGAGCTGTGTTGCACAAGAGATGGACTTATAGCCCGGGTAGTAGCCATGGCCTCTTCGAGTTACCGCCGTCCGTGTCCGTACCGTGCAAGTTGCGCTTTTTTGACACCGTGGCACCACATTTGCCAGGCAATACTGTACAAAATTGTTGGATGTTGAAACCCAAATGGAGCACTTCAAGACTCCACCGTAAGTTCGTGCCAGTTATAAGTTACTCTGGAGTTAAGTTACTAGCAGATCTTAGCCTAGTTTAGACTGAATCAGATCTGTCCACTGTAGTTCAATTTGTGGGTAAACCCTGCCAGTGGTACTGCACTTGCACCGTACTGTAAGATATTGATCAACTGCTCGTTGAACCGACACTACGAACCCACGATGCCGATGAGTTTATCGGTTGCTTGGGATGGACGGGCCTCGCCCCTCCGCGCTTGCTGTCACGTCGCTACGTGCGACGGCTCGCTTCAAGGCTCGCTTCATTATGACTGCTCCAAGTCACTAAAAATATATGTTACGTCATTGCGCCGGAACCGTCGGGACGATTCAAGGCACTCTGTAACAGTACACAGTACAACCCTCATCAGACCACTGTAGTTATGGGCCCTTCACCTTGACGCCACAATGTCTGGTATTGCCCCTAGCTCTATTCTCTGAGACGGGTGACTACAAAATATTACTGGGATCGTGTGCTGCTAAGTTTCTTTTTTTTTTTTGGATAGCGCTCTATTTCGGTAATCTACTTGTCCCTAGTTACCGAAAATAGGAGCTAGTCAGTAGGAGATTTGCCATCAGCTCTAACTAGCGCGCGCATGTAGCCGGGCCGAAGCCCAGGTGTGAGGGAAAATGCCTTTACGCACGCCCCATGGTATTGGGGCAGTGTGGGACTCAGTGCACGTTCTCATCCCCGGACCGGATGTTACGTGCTCCCCTACCCACTAAAACCTCACGGTGGGTTATCCAGTTGGGCGGTAATTCCCATTCTCGGTCAAGAACGGCTTTCCATGTGCTGACTGCCAACTGCAGTGTGGTATTTTTTCTCTTTATTTTGGATGCGGTTATCCTGTCGTTTGTGAGTCTTATGTTGATCGCGCGTAACCATCGGTTTTTGATTCCGGAAATGATTCTGCCGTGTTCCCTTAAGGGGAGGGTTCGGCCTGTTCGGGTTGGCAGGTTGGGGTCGACGTGTTGGAGGTTGGATGGGGCTGGGTCAGAGTTGTGTTGGGCGTTGTAGTTTAGTTGGACTGTCCGGTCTGTGGGAGGGGGGTGCTTGACAGTCATGGCTGTTGTGGGTACTGTGCTCAGTGGTATGGGAGCAGTGATGTCACGGTATTCTTGTTGTGTTCTACCTTCATGATGGTTGTTCATAGTTTTCGTGGTTTGATTGGCTTTGGGGCAACCCTGGGCATTACACTAAGGACTACTGGTTCTTATTTCATGCGTGTTCATACATTGTTTATACATGTGAAAGGGGTTCTTTATGTTGTGGGGGGCCGTTGCTGACCGAGGATGCAAGAGCGTCCATCCTTGCCCCGACTTATGCCGTGGGAAATCCGCCCATGGTGGTGGTTGCGGTTCAAGGAGCCCCCGTGTGCTGCTAAGTTTCCGTTTAGGCATTCTTGGTCAGTTCGGTCTTGCCACAGCAACCATTTTCTCATCATACTTAATGCAGTATGGACGGGATTCACTATCCCACGGCTGATGTCAGGCTAGCCGAGCGCTAGCTGACAGGCCAAGTCTCATCCTTTCCGACCGGAAGTTTTATATAAATTTTCATATCACCAACTGCGGAAGGGTTCGCCCTCCCCTTTTCATGCCTTTAACGACCCACGGTTTAAGCCACGGCGAGACGACCATTCCAATGACCGACTCTAACCCTCCACTTATTAGTCGAGTTGAAGACCGTGTTCGATGTGGCCAGGGTAATATTTGTACGTCATGTATACATCTAAAATGACTCTAAAATACGATGTCACAAAGCAGGTTCAAGTGTCGCGACCATAACGTCTGGATGTACACCTGTCCCTCTAACGCCGGGTAGTTGCGCAGAGGAGAGAAGCCCTGTCTCACCACCCGAACTGGAGCCCAGTGTTCCCTCTTTTAGTTCTGGGTCTACCGTTTCCCGTTTCATGGACCGACTTGGGGTCAATGCGCCTAGTTTGTCGTCGCTGCGTACGATTCCCAGCTGGAGGAGCCGCCCTATTCCAGATGCAAACAAAACATACGCCAGATTTCGTATTCAATACAGCAGTGAGGAGTCTGATACTCCAAGTCAACCCCACGCGCACGGCGCAAGACCTCACCACCCATCCGTAGGCAGCCTCCACCACCGACATCTTCGCCGCCAGAATAAACGTTTAACGAACCGGAATGGCAGACATGGCCCTCTGCACACCTCCGTTCCCTCATCGAACCTTCTCGAGCGCTTTTCGCACTCAACAATGAGGAGACACGCCGATTCAAGTAGCAGCTCTAGCAGCTCACTTAGCACACGGCTATCATCATCTCTCGACAGTCACGCTCCATCTACATCTGAAGAATCATATCCGTCTCCATACTCAGCCGACGCTCTTGCTGTTTTTCACCTCCCAACGGACAAACGTGGTTTGAGTTTCTTCAAAGGCCACCGTAGGCACGAAGATATTCTTGAAGGCCGAGTCCAGGTTATCTTTGAGGAGGCCACGGACGCGACAAGTACAACTGCTGGTGTTTCATCTGCGCATTCTCTAGCTAAGCGCCGCGGCCGCATTGGTCGCCTAAGGCGACGCATCAGAGCTCTTGCGGACTCCATGTCGCCCCCCAGATCCAAAACCCCAACTACTATGTTTAATAACGAGCATCGGTCTCCCCATCTTGACGACTACGACTCCGAGGAGCACGACATTCCATGCCTTGCGTATATTTCATGTATTTGGTGACTTTGACGCTTTGGCGGGTTTTTAGCTTATTTTAGTGACGTTATATAAGCGATGCTTCACGAATGAAATTTTGAAGTTTAAAACCTCCTAGTCCGGATTCAGGCATGTCTTGTCGGCTCGACCTGCTCTAGTTCTGGGTCCTTGAGGTCGCTTTTTGATTCAGTTGCTTCTTGTATTACCATTCTCAGGCTCAAATATTTGTGAATAGACCTGCACCGTCCACACGAGCACGGTTTCAGCGCAGACCAAATCAAGCTTTCGAATTCCCGACCACTCAGAGCGAGCGTCCGCGTACTGTAATGATCCTTAGGTCGATCATTGCTCCCGCTTCTTACATCACCTCACCGTTAATTCCCGTGTTGGCCTACGGGTGAGTCTGAGGGGTCTTCCGATCCTACGCCCCTTCTGAAATTTAGCCCCGCCCCCCGATGTACGACATGTCTTGCAAGGCACCCGAAAAATCAAGGAACACGACCTCTCCCGCCCTATTGGGCACCTTGTGAGTCAAGATGCGAACCCACAAGGAGTTCCTTAGCTGTAAACCTGTCAAAAGAAAGCCCACGTCACCCCGGTAACCCCATTTGCATGCATGAACGTTCTAGGTAAGATTTGTGGAGCCAAAACGCATCCATTGTATCACATTCGCGCCCATGGAACTACATTTTGCCGTCAATGTTCTCCCGCGAGCACACCCGGGAGCTGCAACGTATGTGCATGTTCAGGCGTTGTCACCGTCCGGCATCTGATTTTTTTAAGGAGTGGGTCACGTGAACTTAGTGTTTCATTATAGCGGTGCCGCACCCCCGAGGTAATTCCTAAAACTTGGTTGAGGTTTGTCCATTCCCGGGTCTTCTGATTCCCCACATATCAGACACAGGATTAGTGACACTAGGAACCAACCAATACCTGTGGATGGCAGCTTTCGCTAATTCTGTTTGCATGTGCCAGTGAGTCGACACCCTTCTACAATCCAGGTTAGGCGTCGATGCGGAAGATAAGCACGAAACCTCCCTCTCCATACCACCCTCCCCTCCCACAGCGGCCGATTTCAAATACAAAGATAATTGTTTTGAATGTCCTCATGTTCCATCAGGAAGGAAACTCCGAACGTCTCTAGCCTCTAAGTGTATTTGTCGCTACGGCGTCGATCACTAAGGCTGTGGTATTGGTCGTGGCTGACCATTCCGGTGTACGCTCAGACCGTATAGCTGACTCGTCGCAAGGTTTGTTGGCTTACTCTGCTTTCCACGTGCTTTCGTCTCGGAGTAGTTATAAGTGCGTTTTGGAGCTGCGAGGCCTCTCTTTGCCCAGTTTCAACAACTCATACTCTCCTTACATCCCGGCGCCCGACTTTTCGGTTTTTTTCAACACTCCCTACTTAACCACTTTCTCTCTGTTACTTCATGCTATCGCGCAAAGGCACACTTCTTCACCCAGTAGAGACACACCAGGTGAAGGTTCTGCTCCTTGGAGCAGCGTCGGTAGGAAAGAGCAGCTTGTTACTTCGCTTCACCGATCAGCAATGGTTGCCGGAAAGTGAAACGCAACCTACCATTGGGGTTGACACCTGGGTAGGCAGGCAGAGTATATTCCATTCGGCCCGGAACTGATTGAGCACCCAACAGACTCATAAACTGGAGATAAAGGGGAAGCACGTGAACCTGAGTATCTGGGTAAGCATGAATCGTCATCATTCAGGCTATTGATGTTCAAGGGCGTTACGACAGGATACTTCCGGCGAAGAACGCTTCCGTACCATTGTGTCTTCTTACTATCGTGGGACACAAGCGATCATCTTAGGTCCGTCGTATGGTATTTCTACGGCTCCGGAGTGCGACTAACGTATACGTGGCATTAGTGTACGACATCTCAGATCGTAAATCGTTCGAAACAATCGAATGGTGGTTCGCAGAGCGTAGCAAACATGCACCAAAGTCTGCAGTGAAGATAATTGTTGGCAATAAGGCGGATAATGTACGTCTTCACTTGGTCTCCACCAGTTCGGACACTGAAAGGACGCCTCACAGGCGCATACGCGGCAAATTCCTACCACCGATGCTGCAGCTTACGCAGCTCGCATGGGAGCCCTGTTCGTGGAGTCATCGGCGAAGACATCTGTCGGCGTGCGTGAAGTCTTCCGCGATACCCTTGAGCGGGTATTGGAATCGCCTGTCCCGTTCGAACCCGCACAGATGTCCGTTTCATCTGCTGTTTCTTCCCGCGCCACACGGCATTCCGAAAAATGGTGATACAACACGTGCCGCTGTCGTTGGGTTCCATTTCCTCGCCCGTCGTTTGTAATCGAGTGCCCCGCCTGGTCCTCTGCATTATTTGCTCGTATAAAACATACCATAGTCATATTCTAATACCTACTATGATAACCTAACCACACCCCATAATATTGCGACAGAAGGTCCAAACATAGGGTACACCAACCCGTATTTGCAAGTATTATCTGGTCTGGTTTAGGCAGAAGGCAGTCTGATCAAGGTCTGATCGATGGAATACTATTATTGTTTACATAGTCAGGAATCGGCTACTGTACAGTCTCAACGTCCAAACCATTGATTTGACCTTCCTGTTTTCGAGCTCAAGCACATGCATTTCTTTGATACATACATAGCACGCCTTCGAGTTTGAACACAGGTTGTAGCATACAAGAATAAAACTCTAAATATTTCGCCTCTGGTCAGCAAAATTACTCGGGGCCTAGATCCAGAGCGCTCTGTGCTGAGAGCAATGACCCTTTTCAAATTGGTGCCACAATTGTGAGCCTTGGGGCTATGACTGCTGGCTTCTTTCTGCTTCGATAAGAGTCACACGAAGCATCATCATGATACCAATTAAATGCTCGTGCATGATGGATATGTCTTCATTCCTTCTATATGCGGCAATTCTGCTCGAGCAATTGGCCGCTGCTGTCACCCGGCCCACCCCAAACACCGGTCATTCGTAATCGAGCAAGGCTTTGTACAGTAAGGCGGCTAGCATGCAATTGTTGCTGTACCCGGGACTTTTCTGGGTTGTGTTCCCTCGAACACCTCGTGACCTTAGGCAGACCTCGGGACTAGAGTAGATTTAAATCGTCATCACTGCGTGTTCCCCTGCAAACCCCAATTCGCCACGATTGGCCTTTGTTTTCTCCACGGCGCATCAGTCTGTTCGAACAGAAGAGACGCGGCAATAGGCTCGTGATTATCGGCGACTTTTTGATGCACGCCCCATTCAATAATTGACAGCGAAGCTTTGGGCGAGCCTTCACGCAACACAAATGTGTCTGTGCCCGACGCCTCAACGCTCTAGCTCCTCTGAATATAGCATTACACATGCTATCTAGTACATGCACGAGCGCTCCCCAAACCCCAAACCATGCCGCCGGATACTTTCTGCATTGACTTACCCCTGTAGAAGCTGTTTCGTTCCCATGTTTGTTCCCTACATACAAACACATGACTCATATTGAGCGATATGGTCAGGTGTGGTTTCGAAACAGATGTGGGCGCCAGAGGACGGGCACTCCTTTCTTGGGGTTTGCCAGCTGGCATGCTGTAGGATCAAGAGTGTCTTGTCCAAAATCCGACGTAATTTACCACGGAGGAAGGTGTTTGTTGCATAAACTTAGACTCGGGCGGGTCCAACAGTTCCTAGCGACGCAATTGGTGGCGTTTCTGTCGGCGGCAGAGTCGCGGCCCACGTCTGTTTCTTTTCCTGTAACGTGCTCGTTGCCTTGATTGTTTCATCAGAGGCGCCCAGCCTAGCGCTCACGTAAATAACGTAAAATAGGCTGTCGCTGACACGGCGACACCAATGTAAAAATGCCAGCGTCCACTGGTGTACTTTCTATATAATTCGTACTCATTCCTGCTTGAAGATTAATCCCAGTCTCTTAACACTTTTTGCACACTCCTCTCCATCACCATGCCGCCCATGCGTTCACTCACACTCAATGACTCGGTCAACGTCAAGTTGTTGGTCCTTGGAATAGCATCTGTGGGGAAGAGCAGTTTGTTGCTTCGCTTCACAGATCAGCAATGGCTCCCCGAGGGAGAGATGAACCCCACGATTGGTGTCGACACCTTGGTAATGTCTACAGATCGTGGTTGGGTGATTCGCGCTCATACATTCTACAGGAACACAAATTAGATGTTAAGGGGAAGAGGGTGAATCTCAATATCTGGGTGCGTACTAGGTATATGCTTTGAGATACAGCGTACTCACCGTACGTCAATGCTAGGACACTGCAGGCGATGAACGTCTCCGTGCTATCACTTCATCTTACTATCGCGGTACACAAGGGATAATACTTGGTACGTAGCCTGACAATGACTTTTGCACGCACTCACAAGGTCGATGATTCATCACTGCATCACCAAGTGTATGACGTGACGAGTCGCGAGACCTTTGATGCCATATCGTGGTGGTTTGCGGAGCGTAGCAAGTATGCCCCCGAACCGGTCGTGAAGATGATCGTAGGAAACAAGTCTGACAAGGTGACGCCCTCTCCTGCAAATCTCGAATTTCATCACGATTGACCGTTTATAGTCCCATATGCGACAAGTTTCCACAGCAGAGGGTGCAGCCTTCGCTGCTCAAAATAAATGTCTGTTCATTGAGTCGTCTGCCAAAACCGCCGTCGGCGTACGCGAGACGTTCCGCCAGGTGCTCGAACGCATCATAGATGTCCCAGAGCTTTGCTCCACGCCAAAGCTGTCTTTTAGAGCACCAAATGACCTGGCAAACATTCTCAAGTAGGAGTGCAAGCGAACTTGTTTACCATACAGTGTATTATATAATATGTATATCTCCCAAGTCAAACTACTGCCAGTGTATAATCGATAACCTCTTTTTACTGAAACGCATCTCAGCTTTCGTCAGCATCGACTTTTTGAGCATTGGGATCAGCGGAAGGAACATACGACACGATCAGCTGGAACGTTGTCGCGGTCAGTCCGATAAGTCCGGATCTCCCGGGGTTATCATAATAAGTTACCCAGCTTTTACTGGAACTTATAGTTGTAATAGTAAGTATTAGCGGTCGCTACCCAGGTCGCCGTGCTCTGCCCCAGATTTTTCGCAAGTACGCCCCCAAAAGTTTAATAGATAGGGAGATGGGGTAGCTTACAGGGACGCGAAAATGACGTTCTGCCTTTTCTGTCCGCTCCTCCTGTGTGACATACGTGTCTCTTCACAATATCAGTTGCCTTCGCTGACGGGTGGTTTGTTTGACAGAGACACCTCTCTACCCCCCTCCCCTCCTACCCTCAGTGATATCTCTGACCCCCCGAGGGCTAGCAAGCTCCGTATCTTCGTGTTCGACCCACATCGCAAGACCAGAGAACGACTTTGCCTTACGCAATGACTCTTATACTGGTATAGTCACTGGTATTCATGTCTACCTTTTTCAGACGACAAATGACCTCGATATCGCGGATAGTGGTATTAACGTCAGTGTAAGAGGAATGGCACTGTCATCTCCGACAGTCTCAGTAAGTTTGAAACTCGTGTCTACCTCCACCTCAACACGTTCATACTACCACCCCAGTTTTACTGTGTCCATGTGCCAGACGTCACCCCCAAGGGCGAGCCCATCATTACTGGACCCCATACCGGGCTTGCAAGGCTAGATATTAGCCCACCGCTTCTCCTCGCCCCAAGAACAATACCGTGACCCCACCGCCGATCCTACCATGTCTGGAGATAACCCACCGGCACGGACGGGGTACTTGAGAATATGCGGCTCATTTACCCCCGAACTGCGAGCACGTCCATACTGCGAGCATTCCAAGAGGGGTTTTGGCAAGTCTACGGATGACTTTGATCCGCGCAACGTTCTTCTCATCGCTACTACGCCGAACGACCATGTGGTAGACATCCTCAACAATTACGATCATATTATCCCAATGACAATAAAAGCACCGATCGTGCCCAGGTGACTGATAACGTACCCCCACTTCTCCAGTTAACGTGAGCGTCGTGACTGCTGACGGTAATAAGTTTAGTTTATCGAGAATTGGGAAAGTGAGCACGCTTGATTTGGTACTTTCACAAGCCTCTGATTTGTTTGCGGTTTCAGGTTGTGATGCCTAAGCACTGGTATGACATGGTTGTATCACGCAAAGCTTCCCGTCGTATCCTCTCACTGGCAGTCTCCAACGTGGCGTGCGATTCACTCCCTCGTGTCCTTGGAAGCCGCACAGCGCCCACATCTGTGAAACCGTATCGTTTCCGCTTATTTCCATAGGTCAGTAATGAGTTGGTTGGGGGGGTCGGAGTAATGCACTAGAAATTCAGTGCCAATATTCAGCTCTTGGTTGCCTTCAGAAAACGTTGCGATGTCTCCATTATAAGTTCCAAAAATTTACGCAGGGTGAAGTCTCGATTCTGTGAATGATAGACAGGACGCGATGGCGGTATGTTTATCTAAATGTGTACAGCATCTTCGGCTGCGTCCACCGAAAGCGCGAGGAGAGTACGCGCCAGCCCAATGCTTGATAGAGACTAATGAGGTATTGTAACGGATGGAAGGTCTAAGTAGAAGACGTAGCAGGGTCGTTATCCTGTCGGCATACCCTCGATGGCATCAGACTTGCGCAAAATGCTATCACCAGAAGAGGGAGTACCTAGCGAGCCCGTCGATATCGGCATCCGTCAAGGAAAGGGGGGATTTGTATGTCGCGTGTCCACAAGACTGTTTGAGTGCACTCCATAAAGCTTATAGCTTGAAGGACCGTAGGAGACGGACGGACCAATTGGACGTTGGTTGCCGTCGCCGACCGTGCCTGCGATCACTATTGTGCCATATGTCACATCATAGCATCTGACTTGCGCAATACCCAGTTTGTCGATGTCGGCATCTGCCAAGGCAACGTGATGATTCATATCCCTGGCCATCATGGTGTTTGATCTATTTTATGCAGACCCCATGACGTTTCAATTTGGGCGGTCTACAGTCATTCCTCTCGCAGTTTCTGTACGGTATCTGATTCCCAATGTATGCGCACTAACTTAGGAAGGATGTTCTGGAAGAAATGCGGATCATTTCGATCACTACCAATGGGTGACCAGGGACCAGGGAGAGCTCGCGACATAAAATAAAATAAAATTTGACAGCGGTCACACGACCATCGGACGCTCGCGCTAATACGTGCATGATAGCGATGTCTCTACGTGGCACTCACTTTCCCCACGATATTTGCGGTTCTTGGGCTTGTGTTTTCAAGGAGAAAGCGTCTGATGACCTTTGATCCAATCGGAGCGCATACGTTGTCTCACTGGCCGGTGACGACTCCATGGGAATAGTTGACTGATGGATTATGGTGACGAGACATTGCTACTAGACAAAAAGAGAGCCAAAGGAAAGGGAGTGAGCCGAGAATACCGACATGCACAGAGAAGGGAGAAACACATAAATACAAACGTAGTATTATATCTACTATACTTATATACAGGATCAGTCACTGTTCGCATCGCTAGCCCACATTACCGCATGTCACGCTCCGGGCGCGTTGGCGTTGGTGGGAAGACGAACGAGCCGTTGCCAATCGGGCTCCAGCCGTCCTCGACGCGATCGTCAGCACGTATCAGGCTTGCGATGCTCGCCGTGTGCTTGTGGCTCCGGCGAGCCTGTTTTACGGCGGGCCCGATGAGCGGCATCGCTGACGTCGGGGTCCTGCCCGAATCAGGCACCATTCCGGGCGAGCGGTATGCGATGCCCGTCTCCTCTTCATCGCTCGCCGCGTCGCTCGACAGCTCGTACGACAGTCCGTCACCGTCTTGGTGAGGATCCTCAATGTCGTAGATCTCGTATTTTGAGCGCCCATTGGCAAGGGCGGTGCCGTTGGCGAGTGCACCGGTGGGCGAGGCGGTCGCTAAGGGCCCCTTGAGGTCGTCAGGGAGGAAAAAGTAGAAGAAGGCGATGGCGAGGCAGGAACCACCGACGACGTCGATGAGGTAGTGGTGAGTGAGGTACATTGTCGCCCAGTACAACACGGCAGCGTAGCCCCATGCATATGTTGCGACCTGGGGGAAGAAGTGGGAGAGGAAGAGGGCCTCCATCGTCGCGCAGGCCGAGTGGAGTGAGGGAAAGGCGCCAAAGACGACGGGTGCGTTGCTAAAAGTAACGGTGTAACCGCTGCTGTGCAAGAGGTTGTCGATACGCAGGAGCCCGCCAGGGGAGCCCTTCATGGAGTAGTCGGCAGGGGTGAGCCCAAAGATGACCTCATACCATGGTGCAGCGCACGGGAAGATAATTTGCGCCACTACCCCAACGAAGTTCATCCAACCGATTGCACGTCCCCAGAGGTGAAGGGCCGGCTTTGGCCGGAATAGCCACAGAAAGATGGCGACGATGAAAGGGATAGTGAAATGGCCAACACCATAAGGCAACCAGGAGATGACGTCAAGGATGGGGTGGGTGTAGCGAGTGAGGAGATCCGAAATATTGGCCCCAAAAAGGACGGACTCAAGCGTGGGAAGCACGGACACGTAGATGCTGGGCCTGTAGCTGTTGGGGATGAATTGGGAGGAGTAATAGGTAATGAGATACGTCGTGATAGGTAATGCAGGTAGGAAGAACTGGGAAGTGAATGGAACGAGGAGCAGGCCGATGTGGAGAATGGGGATTAAGAGTTTGATGGGAAAGCCGGGCACTCGCATAATCACGAGCCAGAAGATCGAATTAACGATGTGGATGAGGTAGACGAGGTCAGATAAGACAAAGGAGTGTTTTTGTAACCGCCGGAGGGTGTCCCGAGGATTCATAGACTTGTCCATGCGTCCAACTGCGGCTAGAAGCGCAGCATAAAAACGGTTACCAGTGAAACCAAGATTTGGTCTGTAAGGCATAACGAATGCGCTGGCGAGTTAAGGTGTATCGTCTTGGGCGATAGAAGTTGGGTTTTTGTCTACTTGGAAAGGTCTAGGACACTGGTGAGTAATGGAGGGACGGTCTGCAATGGGGGTTAAGGGAGGAAAAGGCAAAGCTCAGGACTACGCACGTGAGAAAGAGACTGCGAGATGAGCGCTGTGTTGAACCACCCCGGTCAATGGATTCTGATTTGGCAAAAGTGGTGTTCTCTGCGAGAGAGGTATCAAGAAGGATATTATCACAGGGTCAGGCGACGAACATCTGATAAGAGGATTCTGGTGGCACGGCCTATCTCGTGAAAGTGGTACAGCAGATAACGAGAGGAAGATACTAAAAGGATATTCAACAGTGGCTCTTGCGCCAACGCATGCGGAGTGGAGGCGGGACCATCGTGGGAATCAACCGTGGGAAGTTTTCGGTCGGCTGGGCCGGATAAGTACCGCTCCGTTGGGTTGCTGTGTTGGTATCTCCCTTGTCCCTGTATATCAACCCCCTTCGCTGGCGGGTTGTTATCGGACGACTCTTTTCCCCTCTCCTATATGCGCTTATCTTCAACGACTTCTCTGGCCCTTGTTGGCCTAGCGGGCTCTGCTCTAGCTCATGTGGGCCCCACGTCACGTCGCAAGACGATGGGATTTGGTCCCGTGCACCCCCATGCAAAGTTCTACACCAGTCCTGCGTCCTTCGTAAAGGCATCCGTCTTTACCTCTGATCCCTACGAGATCGCCAGAAGCTTTGTCACAGAACTCCTTCAAGACCAGCTCTCTGAAGACAACGAATTCGCCTTACGCAAGGACTCTTACACTGATAGTGCCACCGGTGTTACCCACGTCTACTTTCGCCAGATGGTGAATGGCCTCGAGGTTGCGGACGGCGACATCAGCGTCAATGTAAAAGGTGGCACCGTCATCTCCTACGGTGACTCGGTAAGACTCATTAACCTCAAATGGAATGGCGCTTACATTACCACCCTAGTTCTACCGGGGCTATGCGCCAGGCGTCACCCTCATGGACGAGTCAACCATACCTGGCCCTCATGCCGAATTTTGCGGCCTCTTACAAGAGCAGCTGATCGAGCGCCTGGCCTTGTTCCAACAACACTCCGCCGTCGCCAATCAGGTTACGATGTCTGGAGCACAACTCACGGATGAGCCACTTGAACGTATGCAGCGTCTTTTCCGCTGGAATTGCGACCACCTCCGCACTCCTCACGAACTCGTCGAGAGGGGATTTGGCAAGACCTCAGATATCTTTGATCCGCGCGGCGCTCTTCTCCAGTTCATGATTGCTGCTACGCCAAACGATGCTGTTGTCGCAGACATTCTCAACAATCACGATCAGATTATTGCGGGGATGACCTCCTGGTTTGAACCTCAGCTCGTTGGCGATAATAACGCTGTTCTTGTCGAGATGATCAACAACGTACCCGATACCGTCTCTCCAGTCAAGGCCAAACCTGTGTACATCCAGCTCCCCGACGGTGACAAGACGATGCTTATCCAGGCTTGGCGGGTAAGCGACTTGATTTGATACTGTCATATGTCTCTGATTGGTTTCCAGTTCGAGGTTGAGATGCAGGATAACTGGTATGAGGCTATCATTTCACACCAAGTTCCCCATCGCATACTTTCTGTTGTCGACTGGGCATCCGATGCTCCTATTCCCTCGGAACCCGAACAGCGCCGACCTGCAAGATACCATGTATTCCCATTCGGCATTAACGATCCCTCTGAAGGTGGCCGCACCTTGGCCAAAGAGAATTTTGACCCTTTGGCTAGTCCTTTAGGCTGGCATGTTATCCCCGTTTCCAATGATCCGCTTTCGTCCAACTTAAAGAAGAAGGGTCAGTACTCGAACTACACTACCACTTTCGGCAACAATGTACGAAACGTCTATTTTGTTGTTCTGTGATCGTTCTGATTATCGGACAGGTGTTCGCTCACGAGAACTGGGAGGGCCTGAATGGCTGGTTGCACAATTATAGACCTGATGGTGGCGATAACTTGATATTTGACTACCCTTACGATCCCAAGATCACGGACAAATCGGACTCGCTGGACGAGGCGAAGAAGTATATCAATGTTACTATCACACAGCTTTTCTACACGTCTAATCTAGTGCACGATCTATACTACCGGTATTTCCCTCTATTTCTTCTATCCCCCTAGTGATCTAACTGTCCTTCTGTTGCCCAGTTACGGCTTTGATGAGGTTGCAGGTAACTTCCAGCAAGACAACTTCGGGCGTGGAGGCCAGGAGGGTGACGCCGTTATCGCGAATGCCCAGGACGGTTCTGGATTTAACAATGCGAATTTCATGACCCCTCCAGACGGACAGAACGGTCGGTGCAGGATGTACCTATGGAACACTGCAAACCCATACCGCGACGGCGATCTTGAAGCTGGGATCGTCATTCACGAGTTGTCTCATGGCCTTAGCATCCGCTTGACTGGTGGCCCTGCAAACTCCGGATGCCTCGGATGGGGTGAAAGCGGCGGAATGGGAGAGGGATGGGGAGGTAAATGCACTGTTATCCGACGCAGAGACTTGTGTTGACGTCACATTCTAGATTTCCTTGCTACCATGATCCGCAGCAAGGCTCTTTACTCTGATTATCCTATGGGTGCTTGGGCTGCCAATCAAGCTGGTGGCATTCGGAACTACCCCTACTCTCTGGTACGATTCCCACCTATAATCTCCATTGCATATGGTTCAACGGTTGTGCAGAACGAATCAGTCAATCCATCCACGTACAAGACGCTCGATAAGCCCCAGTACTGGGGTGTTCACGCGATCGGTGAAGTCTGGGCAGAGATACTCTGGGTCGTTGCGCAGCGATTGATTACGAAGCACGGCTTCGTTGAGTCGCTCTTCCCTCCGCTTCCCCTCGAAGATGGCACAATCCCCCTCGGTGACTTTTACCGTGTTCCCGAATTCACCGCGACCGACGTTCCGAAGCCACTTGTCCCGAAGCACGGAAATTCGCTTATCGTTCAGCTTGTGCTGAATGGCATGAAGCTGCAGCAGTGTCGTCCTAGCTTCTTTGATGCGCGTGATGCGATCATCCAGGCGGACCAAGTCCTCACAGGCGGCGAGAACTTCTGTGATTTGTGGTTGGGCTTTGCAGAGAAGGGGCTGGGTGTTGACGCCGCAGTTCAGGGACGCACGCCATGGGGAGGAGGGGTTCGCACAGATGTGGGTACAGACCATGGCTTACTTTTACGTTTGCTGACGTGTGTTTTTTCAGGGTTTCAACGTCCCAGCTGTATGCCGCAGCGAGGACACCCCGGAGCCATCCCCATACCCAGAGCCGGAGCCGGATGAGCCTGGTGATGATGAGCCGGAGGACGACTGGCCGTGGTCACATATCTAGAAACTATGCCTTAACATTCTATTCTTACCTTTACGATATACCTACCATACATCGCCCTCTTTTACTTGCGAATGTAATTGGAGTTCTTCGGTCGAAATTGAGTGCGTCAGCGATTGGACGTGTTATCACGGGTTTCCGGGCCTTTCCCCTCGCTGCCTGGGTTAACTTATTATAAACTACTTGGGCCCCGTGGAGGCCGTGAGTTCCACACCTAGCCAGCTGTATTTTTTTCCCTTCCACACGAGCCAGCCAATCGTTCTGACACTAATACCCTGCACTATACACGCCCTTCGCCACGCGTTCACCTGCTCCACTCTCACCACCTGTTACCTAACGCCACACTCGGCACTCCTACCCCACAAACACGCACACGCCCAGAAACTTCCCGCACAAGGATCATGGCACCGACGCAAGAGCTGACCAACGTCAAGCTCCTACTTATCGGCAACTCGTCCGTCGGAAAGAGCAGCCTCTTGCTCCGCTTCTCTGATAAGCAATGGTTACCCGAGGACGAGGCGAGCGCGACGATCGGCGTCGATTTCAGGGTGCGTCCCTTGTTCTTCTGATATATGCGCACGGGGACGCCAAACCCACGTTTAGGTACATAAAATGGAGGTCAAGGGACGGAAGGTCAAGATGAGCATATGGGTGCGTGTGCCCATTCTCCGTTCTTTTCGTACGCTTTGCGAGGGTGTTCACGCTCTCGTTGGTGCCGCTCCCGCTTGCGTCGTTCACTCACCGGCGTCACAACAGGATACGGCGGGCCAAGAACGCTTCCGCACCATCACGGCATCGTACTACCGCGGCGCACAGGGGGTCATCCTCGGTCTGTCCTGCTCCCCGTCTCTACAATCACCTCCCCTCACGGGACTGTGCCGTGAACAGTATACGACGTGTCGAATCGCGAGTCGTTCGAGGCGCTTCCACGGTGGCTCGAGGAGCTCGAGAACTACGTCCCGCCCGAAGTCGTCAAGATCGTCGTCGGCAACAAGCTCGACAAGGTGCGCGCTCCCTCCCCCGCCCCCGCCCCCTCCCCACTACTGACCACACGCTGCGCACAGGAATACTCTCGGCAGGTGCCGACGACAGAGGGCGCGTCCTTCGCCCAGCGCACAGGGTGCCTGTTCGTCGAAGCGTCCGCCAAGACGGCGGTGGGCGTAACTGAGGCGTTCAGCGACGTCGTCGCGCGCATCATCGACACACCTGCGCTGTGGGGCGACGAGAAGCCCAAAGCGTCGTCGTCCAAGGCCCGGGCCGCGGCGCCTCGCGCGCCTGAGAGTATGCCTGGGAATATCGACCTGTCGCAACCGCACGACGAGGAAGAGGATGGCGGGTGCGCGTGCTAGCCAAAGTACGAATTGGTGTTTTCTCTCAGAGGGCTGCGTACGATGCGGTCTGGAACGCTTATCATTCACGCTACGAACACCTTGTCTAGTATCCCTCCCCCGAATGAGATCTTGCACTGTTAACCTACTACAGAATAAATCGACAGTCATCTACTCCTTTACTCTCCGCGGGGACGAGTTGGCTGTTTGTCGTAAGGCGGTCTGAGCGGCGGAAGCAAGCACGATCGGGAGGAGGTCTATGAGGCATCGATGACGCGATGACGCGTGAGGTCACACACGGGGGGAAACGGAAACGTGAAAGTTCCGCTCTCCACTGTACTCTATCTGTGACGTCCAAAACGGCTGCACCCCCCAATCCCATCTGTTGTACTCCCCGCACCACCAAATGACCCCTGCACCTCTTTCCCCCCCCATTCGGGATGACGTTCTCCGAGCTGCATGGTACCACTGAGTTGTGGTTGCAAGCCATCAGTACGTGGATTACAGTATTGCACAACTACTTCCTCATTGTATCTCCGGATGCTGAGCCAGGCCCTCAGCCTGATTGTACCCTCGATGATTGTTAACGCTGGCTTCACTCCTCTCCGTGCGCTTGACGAATTTCGCGTTGCTTCTTTTCAGTGGCAGGGAGGATGACGTCTTATAGCACTGTAGCCAGACATTGGGTAAACAACAGGAGGTTTTCCTCTGTTCGCCCTTGTGGTGCTAGTTCCCACCCAGACGAAACGGAGCGAAACCGTGCAATGACGGCTCGAGGACTACGTCACGCCAAAAGTCGTCAAGATCGTTGTTAGTAACAGGCCAGACAAGGTGCACGCTCCCGCCCGCCCACGCCCTTTCCTGCCTCGTTCCCGCCCCTACCTGTGCCTGTTGATCGCATATGTGCCCAGGAATAATTTCGTCGGGTGCCGATGACAGAGCGCCCAGCGTACGGGGTGTCTGTTCGTCGGGGTATCTGGCAAGATGGCAGTGGGGCGACGCTCATAATCGACACGCCCACCATTTTGTTTGTTTTCTTCCCCTCAAACGGCTGAGGGATGCTGTACTTTACTGTCTTTACCTTTACGAATAGTGAATGTGTAATGACATGTGATTCCACATCTTCCTTACAGGGAAGTTAGGGGAAAGTTAGGGGAACCTGATCAATATACGTCTGAAATGGCTACACCACCTCCACCTAATCCCCCAGCAGTTCCACTCAAGGTACAAGCCTTCGAGAACGTGGGGACTGGGTCACGTTATCACAACCACTTTCACGAGCTCATCGCTTGGCGCTTAGCGCTCAGCCTCTGCGTGGTGCCGTTCTCGGGGTTTGCGATCAGGCACGGCATCTCTTCAGCGTGGGCACCCTCTAGTAATGCTTTGGGGAAATGGGCCGCCTCGCAGCAGGTCTTTTGATCGCCCTTCGTAGCGTCGACTTGGCGCCATGAATTATTCACTATTCAATGTGCTTACTCACCACCTTCGAGGTTCGCCAGATATTGTTGAGCTAGTATCAAAACTCTGAGACTTATCAGTGTAGATAGCCTTGCCTTCCGGATATGGACTCTACGTAGTCTAGACGCCGGCTGGCATCTCCTACCCCTGACCTTCTTCAGTGATCTTGATGGTCTATGTCATTCATGAAGGAATTGGACAGAGGGGATCGTTTCACAGCCGTTGGAGTGGCGATTCGGGACCGACATACTCACGACTTCACGCTCGAGTGCTCGCACGAGTACTTAACCTCTACTCTTTTCTAGGTTTTCACTGGGCTAGGGTCTCAGTTTCAAAGCACCCAGCTTTACAGTCGCATACCCACTCACAGAACACTTCATCCCTCACTCCCTGTACCGCATATCGATGCCCGTACAAACACACCCACAGGAGTTGCACGTCAAGATTATCGTGATCGGCAACTCATCAGTGGGGAAAAGCAGTCTTCTCATGCGCTGGTCAGAGAATCAATGGCTTCCTGAAGGTGAACCTGGTGCAACAATCGGCGTCGAGGTTTTGGTGGGTTATCTGGTAGTGCCCCATGGAAACAGCGCGATATTAAATCGATCCGCAGAGACAAAAACTCGACGTTAAAGGCGAAAACGTGAATTTGGCCATCTGGGTGAGTGATAACACTACCTTCCGTCGCTACTTCAAACGCGCCGCGCCCAACGCAATAGGACACTGCGGGTGAAGAGAACTTCCGCACCATGCAGTCGGCACACTACCGGGGTGCCCAAGGCATCGTCCTCGGTTCGTCATTCTGTCCTGCGTATTCTTAACGACACAAACTTTGGCCTCATAGTATACGACTCGACAAATCGTCACTCGTTCGAGGAGCTTACACGCTGGTTCAACGAAATGAGAACCTATGTTAGCGGACCAGTTGACAAGGTTATTGTAGGCAACAAAGTCGATAAGGTACAGTTCCGCTCGGGCTCGCACTCTGTGGTGCGCTCGAAGCTCATCAGCACTCTCTTCACTCAGGACTATCAACGCCAGGTACCTACCGCAGAGGCTGCTGCATTTGCGAAAAAGATGGGGTGTCGATTCGTCGAGACGTCCGCTAAGACAGCGGTTGGCGTGCGCAACGCGTTCCGCGAAACGGTGGAGCGTATCGTCGAGAACCCCAAGCTTCATGTATTCTCCAAACCCAGCACCCCACAGGCATCTTTTACGCGACCAAGTTTTCTTGGTTATCGATCCGCGTCCTCTACCTGACCTATAAGCTAGTTAGGATACGTGATTTTTTCTTACGGTTTGAGGCAGGATAGACGGAAGTATAACTAGATGCCGTTGTGGCGTATGTAAGATTACTGTACAGTGTACACGGTCACGAGATTATCGTTTAGTGTCCAGATTATGTAACGCGAGTTTAGTCTCTTTCTTGCTTCGTGTTGTCTCACTTGCGTTCCTAGGGGGTAACCCCCGGTCTGGCCAAGTACCATATGAATGATGGACCTCGAGGAGTTGAAGAACCTACTTCAAAAATCATATCATACTGAAGAAGAACGCTCAAAGATTCTTGGTTAGTCTCGTTTCACTCGTGTTTCAGCAAAAGACTGGACTGCCCATGAAAGGTCAGACCTCGTTAACAGTAGGATACCGAGCGGGTCTGTGGATGCTGAGCCCCCGTTGAGCGCATTGCTCTATGCAGCCAAGGGCATACTTCACCCCACCATGTCCTTCAGACACATTCCCGATTTGCTGGACATCCTATCTCAAGTTGAACGTGCTCGCAAGTTTTCTCTGGAGCACGCTAAGTGGGCGCTGATCTGGCAACGTTTCTATGAAACACGTCCCAGTTCCAGAGTGCGCGTTTTGCGAAAGTCTGATAAGGAGGCCATCAAGAAGCTCCTCAAGCCAGAACGTCTCGATGCGACGCGCTGTATCTTTATTTGTATTATCGAGCAGGCTATTCGCATGGTGCGCGTGTTTACTTTTCCTCGCTTGAGGGACCCCGAGCTGACCTGTGGCAAGCATGTGCTTTACTTGTGGACACATGCCGAAGAGTCCTATCGTTTGCACCACTATCTCCAAATCTACTTTCCCTGGGCACATGGCGGACACGATAGTCAAAGGTTGTATCATGCATCGCTGACTCCAGACGAGCAAGCACGTCTCGCCGAAGTCGGGATGTCGTGCTTCCGCTTCATGCGTGACGCAAAGTTTTGGGAGGAACAGCGGCTCCGTGAGCTCGATGTCTCATCGTAGGTTCCTGACTCCAATTACCAGTGGTGCTCGCCCCTGATTTGTACAGTCTCCCTGATTCGTACTACGACGATGACGAGGGTTTTCAGGTTTTGAAGTTCAAGTTTATAGGGAACCTTGAAATTGTGGATATCGTGGACTCTATTACGTTGTACCTCAAGAAAGTGCAGGGGCTGGCCCAAAAGCTGGATGGCCTACTCGCTCATCATGCACCTTGAGGCTTGAGCTTGCATTGGCTTATGTAATCTCCGCCCCGTCAAGGCAAGCCGCGAGTCGACATCGGTACTGTACCAGATAACGCCGTCATTTTGACAATAGCCAAATGATACGCGCCCCTCACTCTTCCTCCGCTTCGACTTATTCAATATCACCACGCTGCCTAAGTTACGTTACTCGCCTTTGCGCCGGCTTGTGGTGCCTCTATACTCTCCTTGTTTGGTTGGCTGCGTCTTCTTGACCAATCAATGACGACAGTTGTTCTACCCAGCTTTCCACGATGACTTTCCACAGTCTTGTTTTGTGTAAGTTATGGTCGACTTCGGGAGCCCGGGAATTCACGCGCGGAGCGAACTAGATAGAACACAGTATCTCAGGATCGCGCGTGTACGGGTGATGTCTCAATAATGTATTTACCTAGATAGAACACAGTATCTATCTAGGCGTAAGCGTGCGGGAAAAGTAAACGAGTGGTAAAGTAAGCTCACCTCAGGATCGCGCGTGTACGGGCGATGTCTGAGGTGCTAAGTACGAGGGGGCGGGAGTATTTGTACTACGGAGTTGAAAGTATAGTACGTACGGCTGTCATGCTAGTAGTCTGAGGTATACGGAGGCGAATAGTGTTGAGCGGGCAGCACTAACAGCGAGACAAAGACAGCAAGATGCTAAAGGCAAACAAGTAACTTCAGAGGTAGAAGTAACTCTATTAGCAGCGCTACACACCTAAAGGCAAACAAGTACTAAACTAATGTCAGCGTAAGGTAGAGAGGCTTAGAGTAAAGGGAACTTACACTTCAGAGGTAGAAGTAACTCTGAAGTGTATGGGCGAAAACAGCAGTCCTTATATACAGGACGCTTAGCTAATAATGGTCTGTGCGCACTGGTGACTCAAACAAAATGCACCTGGTCTGTGCGCCAGAGGGAGAAATGCCATTGGAGGGCAGAGAACAATAAAGCCGCTTAAAGCGGATGAGTCCGGTATCTTAACAATAAGAACAAGGAGAACCTAATAAGGAACTACAGAATAAAGATAAACAATAACCGGTCCGTACAAGTCCGGAAGTCCATAATCTAACCATAAGGGTCAGATACCGTTTAAGGAAGGGAATGACTCAATCATATCCCACGAGACATGTGACTTTAATCAGTCGCGTCTCAACAAATAGCGGTTGTATTGTACTAAAGTAGATTCGGTGTGAGGCGCCGAGCAAGAATGGAATTGCACATGTATTTGCCGACACTCCCCCTCACTTCGCGCGGAGGCCGAGTCCTGCGGCGAAGTGCTTCACCTTAGGGGACGGGAGCGCCTTTGTGAGCGCGTCGGCGACCATGTCCTCGGTCGGGCAATAGACGAGCCGGACGACGCCTTGGTCGACGACCCACCTGATGAAATGGTAGCGCACGTCGATGTGCTTCGTGCGCGCGTGGTATTG
>QFDY01014398.1:0-21401 GCA_003315925.1 Lactarius sp. MG121
TCCAAAGAAGGTGGCGTCCGTGTTGCGCAGCTATTACTCGAGCACGTCGTGGATGTGGACGCACGACGCGAGGATCACTCGACACCGTTGCATGTCGCATCTCAAAATGGGACCCTCGATATCGTAAGGCTTCTTCTCAACCAGGGTGCTAAAGCAAACGCGGAGGATCATGCCGGAGGGACTCCCTTACACTTGGTTTCGTGGGGCAAATACAAGTCCCAAGAAGACGGTGTCCGTGTTGCGCAGCTATTACTAGAGCGCGGCGTGGATGTGAATGCACGACGCAAGGACCGCTGGACGCCGTTACATGTCGCGGCCCACAATGGGAACCTCGCGATCGCACAGCTACTTCTCGACCACGGGGCAAAAGCGAACGCGGTGAGCGACATCGGAGGGACCCCCTTACACTCGGTTTCCTGGGGCATATACAGATCCCAAGAAGACGGTGTTCATGTTGCACAGCTATTACTCGAGCGCGGCGTGGATGTGGACGCACGACGCGAGGATCACTCGACACCGTTGCATGTCGCATCTCAAAATGGGACCCTCGATATCGTAAGGCTTCTTCTCAACCAGGGTGCTAAAGCAAACGCGGAGGATCACGTCGGAGGTAATCCCTTGCACTTGGTTTCGTGGGGCAAATACAAGTCCCAAGAAGACGGTGTCCGTGTTGCGCAGCTATTACTAGAGCGTGGCGTGGATGTGAATGCACGACGCAAGGACCGCTGGACGCCGTTACATGTCGCGGCCCACAATGGGAACCTCGCGATTGCACAGCTACTTCTCGACCATGGGGCGAAAGCGAACGCGGTGAACGACATCGGAGGGACCCCCTTACACTCGCTTTCGTGGGGAATATACGAGTTCAAAGAAGGTGGCGTCCGTGTTGCGCAGCTATTACTCGAGCACGGCGTGGATGTGGACGCACGACGCGAGGATCACCTGACACCGTTGCATGTCGCATCTCACAGTGGGACCCTCGATATCGTAAGGGTTCTTCTCAACCAGGGTGCAACAGTGAACGCTGTAGACGTCTCCGGCAAGACCCCATTGCACGAGGTGTCACAAGGCGCGTACGCCTCTGAGGACGCTGGCGTTGGTGTTGCGCGGCTACTACTGGAGTATGGCGCAGACATAAATATCAAGACCGAGTCTGGTGAAACCCCAATAGACGCCGCATGCCGCTGTCAGAGATTCAAGCTCGCTGAACTTCTTCTGGAAAATGTCGCACGTGTTCATGCAGGGCCATAGGCGAGCTAGGTAGTCACCGTTTTCCTTCAGACCCGTCGAAACATGCTGACGACGTACTATCACCCTGCTTGCCAAGGTCAAAATTCGTGCAAATCGCAAATAACAACAAATAAGAGATAATAACAAGCCAAAGCCATAACAACAAACCAAATCTCGCACACCGGCTCTCCTTCCGCCTACATACCATTTGTATCACGCCACCTGCAACAGCGGAACACACAACAACACGCCACAAGCAAGGTCGAAGTCGACGAAGTCGACGCCTAGTGGAATAGTTGCAATAGATAATACGGAAATGTTACATGTGCAGTATCATATACGTCGTGCCGACTAAGTTAGGTACTCAGAGGATAATGTGCGTATGCGGTGTCATGAAGTAAAGATGCATGTCAACCGTTTCGCGATTCCAAAATAAAAACGATGATCAGATAGACAGGGACACTCCAATGATACTCAATGCAGGTAGTGCTTTTGATATACTATGGGGATGAACACGCGGCAGAATATGGGGATGATATATGATATATGAAAGGCGACGTCGGTCGGGTATAAACCAGAGCGCAGGTCTCGCGCAAGTCAATCTCTCTGTCTTCTCGTCGCCGTTTACGCTTTGTTTCATTTTGTTACTGCTACTACTACCCCAACCGAAAGGTCGTTAACCGACTCAATCATGACGATGAGTCCGACGGCAGCTTCAACGGCAATGACTGTCAAACTAGATAGCGCGCATGTCCTTGTCGTGCACAGGAGGTATCGTTTCGTCCTTGTTGTCTACTTCTCCGTCGTCTTTCTCACCGTCCTCAGTACCGTAGTCGGCGCAGGCGCCGCCCTCATGCTCGCTTGCTAGGAGTCTGCTACACCCCTCTTCTCGTCGCCATCCTTCCGCCATCCTCTTCCAGTAGCCCAGCTCTTTGTACCTTCGTCCCTTGAGAAATGGCAATCCTGAATACGTTCTCATGCCCCCCGCAGTAGGCTTTGAGGATCCTGTTCGAATTTGAGTACAAGCGTGTGAATCAGACCTGACCCTACATTCGGGTAAAAGGGTTGAGATATGGGATCGCAACTCATATGGAGGCCTGGTGCACACATTAGGGTCTTCACTGAACTGAGCGTAGCATTGCCCTCAGTCTTCCAGACCTAAACCTAACGGAGAAAGGATGGGGACGATGGTTTGGGTTTGCGCGCCGTATGGGTAGACGTGGTCAGATTTAAGATCGGGTCAGAGACAGTGGCGCGAGTGTGGGCACGTGTAAAGGGCGAGCTGGTGATGTGGGGGGGTCTCCCCGTGAAAATCTGGGGAGGGGAGATGGAATGGAGTGGCTTCGGGTCTGAATCAGCCAGGCGTGGCGAACCATGGATAACTTCATTTCGCACTGAGGGAAACCTACCTTTTCTTTGAGCTACGCAGGGTTCGGGCAAGGTCATCCAACTCCTGAGACCGAGAACTCCCGGGGGACAGAGGGTCGATGCGCACGACAGCAGACTGGGCAAGTTCATACTTGGAGACGTTCATGAAGGAGGGGGAATTGGGGACAGAGTCATACCGCATCTTCACAGTATTGTTGACCATAATAAAGGAAATTGCGAACCAAACAGCGCTTCAGCGGTCGCACGTCCCAACTAGACCGGACAACAGAACGTTGTGTTGAATACGGGGTTTCGGACTGAAGGGGGTGATGTTCTACTGCACCCAATGTTTTCGCCGAGGGCTGGTGAGCGTCCTCTCAGTGGGTTGCGTAAAGACCTAACCCACCATTCGGCTTCTGAAGTCACGGAGAAAATCGAGAGTAGCCATGCCTCCATCTTCCATATTAAGAGTTTGAGAGAAGGTATGGATATATGCGGTAAAGATGGATGCCTGAGTTTGGTTCCGCATGGACGCGTCGTGAGCGTGAGTCTCCAGTTCGGGCAATCACCTCACTCGAGTCTTGCGTCTTTGCTCGCTCGGGATGTCTCTCAGCTTGGTCGGCTACTAACATCTCGGTCGTTGTTGGAAGGTCACGCATGGTGTGATTGTCAGCCACGACACTAATTCACCAATCACTACTAGTACAGTTGATTAGCTCATAATGCATATGGCCATAATGCATACCCTCAGCATGTAGTGCCTGGTATTATATGCATTATTAGATATGAATCGAAAGAAGGAGTTCGTGTGGCAGTGCTACTACTAGAGCGCGAGGTAGATGTGAACGCGCAAGATAATGACCACGACTCCCCGTTACATTCCGCATCCTACAATGGGGAAATCGAGATCGCCCGCGTACTTCTCGCCCATGACACAGAAGTGAGCGCGAAGAACGACCGGGGTGAGACCCCATTGCACCAAGTGTCACAAGGCGAATACGAATCAGAATCAGATGGTGTCGGTATTGCACAGTTGTTACTAGATCGCGGCGTTGATGTGAACGCTCAAGATAAGAAACACGCCACGCTACTACATTTGGCATCCCGGTGCGGGAGCGTCGGAATCGTGCGAGTGCTTCTTGGACACGCTACCGTGGAGAATGCCGCGAGGCCGACTCCTTCGCACGTAACCTCAGAAGGTGCACATCTCCCTTGGAAAATATACATCGTGTTACCCACATTCTCCTAGGGCCCGCCGCAGACGTCAACACACCTTGGAACACCCTTAACGAGAACAGCTGGACCCCTTTGCGTAGTGCATCCCACAATGGGAACCTTAAGATCGCGCGGCCGCTTCTTGACCATGGTGCAAAGGTGGACGCTGTGGACGAGTACGGCAATACCCCATTGCACGATGTATCACAAGGCAAATGCGACTCCGAGGAAGCTGGTATTGGCGTCGCACATCTATTATTGGAGCATGGCGGGGACATAAACGCCCGACGAAACGATCTCTGGACACCGTTGCATATCGCGTCCTACTTAGGGAAGCTCGAGATCACACGTTTCCTTCTCGACAATGGTGCAAACGTGGACGCCATGGACGAGTTGGGCGGCACCCCATTGCACCTCGTATCACAAGGGCAAATGCGACTCCGAGGAAGCCGGCGTTAGCGTTGCACGTCTATTGTTGGAGTGTGGAGGGGGACATAAATG
The DNA here is from genome assembly GCA_003315925.1 of Lactarius sp. MG121. Taxonomy (NCBI): domain Eukaryota; kingdom Fungi; phylum Basidiomycota; class Agaricomycetes; order Russulales; family Russulaceae; genus Lactarius; species Lactarius sp. MG121. The sequence goes on from QFDY01014398.1 coordinate 4,315, forward strand.
CATGACACAACAACCTCCGGACACCGATGCATACCGCGTCCTACTTTGGGAAGCTCGAGATCGCACGGTTCCTTCTCGTCTAGACAAATGGTGCAAACGTGGACGTTATGGACGAGTACGGCGAGACCCCACTGCACGACGTATCACAAGGCAAATATGACTATCAAGATCCTGCTGGCGTTAGTGTAGCCCGGCTATTATTAGAAGCATGGCGCAGACATGAACACCAAGGACAAGTCTGGTAAAAACCCCACTTGATTTGGCACCCCCGACAGTCGGCCCAAGGTCGCCTGACTTCTTCGCGAGCATGGCGCGAGACCAGGGGCAAGCTCAAGTTGGACCGGCCTCTTCAAAAGGTATGTCGCGACCGTTATACTCGGACCTGCCGCAACATCATGCTGACGAGGCGCCAGGAACTAGCTCCAACAGATAGTAGTACAGAACTGTAGCATATACACTCTCGTGATGATTAGCTCTAGTAGGGACTCGGAGTATAGCGTAGTAGTACATACTCGGTGTGCGATATGATGACCGTTTTGCGATTCCAAAGCATAAATAAACATGACAGACAGGTAGACAGACAAGGACACTATGATGATACGCAATGCAGATAAGTAACTTAGTAGTAGTAGTAGTAACAGATGAAAACAAAGCGCGACAGACAGTGCAGCAGTAAACCGCCAAGATAAGTGAGACCCCAAGAACGACGACGACGTCACCGCGCATACGGGTGGAACCCATGTTGGCCACGATTCGTAACGCGCGCAGGCCCCGGGCCCTGGTTCATCCCAGGTCGACCACGCCCAACCCCGCCGCCCATCATACCCATATTCTGCCGCATGCCCATGCCCATCCCACCCATAGCAGCAGCAGCAGCAGCACCTTGCATCCCCGCCGCAGCGCCCATCCCGCCTCCCGCCGGGACCATGCCCCCCATGCCCGCCCCGGCGCCAGTCATGCCAATCGGGCCCATGCCAAGACGCATCCCGCCGACCCCGGCGCCGGTCATGCCCATGTTCGCTCCTCCGCCCATGTTGCCCGCGCTCGCCATAGGGCTCATCGCACCGACGCCCGTGTTACCCATCGCGCCCATCCCTCCCATCCCAAATCGCCCCATGCCCATGCCCATGCCCATCATCGGATTGAAGCCACCCATCATGCCCATGCCCCCGCCCATCATGGCACCATATGGCGTGTTGCCCATCCCGCTCATCATGCGTTGGTACATCATCGACATGTCGCCGGCGCCGGCGTTGTTCATCGACATGAAGGGCATGTTGCCGCCCATCGGCGTGGCGTTGCCTGCAGCGACTTGGCCGTTGTTGAAATTGTTGGTTGGCGTGGTGGCAGCATGTCCAAGTCGTTGTTGATCGCGTTGGCTGCGTGGTTGTGCCGTTTTCACTTCAATCTAAGCATTGGGTGAGTCTAAGCGGAAGAACATGCGCGCGAAAACACACCTGCTTGTCATCGAGAATCAGTCCCAACTTTCCGACCAGTTGAGCGTCGTTGCTGTTATCTTCAAACGTGACAAAGCCGAATCCCTTCGACCGGCCCGTCTCACGGTCCACCATCACCGTGGCGTCGACTACCTTTCCATATTTGGAAAAGAAGGCACGCATCGAATCCGCGGTCGAATGCGGTGCCAAGCCGCCGACGAAATACCGCGTGTTGCGCAGGTGCTCTTCGCGCGGAATCGCACGTTTAGGGTCGATCTGCGCACAGCAACGCAAAAATTAGTTGGCGAGACACTCAAAATGGGCAGTACACGGACAGCCTTTCCGTCAAGGAAGTGTTCCCGGATCATGACTGCGTTGACGGACGCGGGATCCTCAAACGTGAGGAACGCAAAACCGCGCGACTTGCCGTCGGCGTCCCGAACGATGGTGCAGGCGTCGACCTTGCCAAACTCGGAAAAATAGTTTCGCAAGCCCTCTGGTTCAAAGGAAAGGAAAGGAAAAGCAGAAACAAAAAAAAAAAAAAACATCACACGCCACCACCGCACATTCAGTGAGTTAGCAAAATGGACATGACATTGCAAAAAGGGGGGGGTAGGATGAGCAGAGATAAAGTACCATCGGTTGTATCCCAGGATAAGCCGCCGACAAACATCTTGCTGTAAGCACGTGGCGGGTAGTACCGGAAAGGAGATAAGCGACAGAGGTGCAGATGCAGAGCGGACGATAGGCGTAGGCGTAGGCGAAATAAAGCGACATAGCAGAGAACACAAGTAAGTTTTGACGACATCTTGGTAGCAAGATATGCAAATATGAAGAAACGGTACGTGAGGCGCGAGGCCACATCCAAGCTCGCCGTAACATCTGGTAAAACGCATGTAGCAGGGTAGCAGGGGGAGACTCGTACGCGTGGAGACTACCGCTAAGTAGCTGCTGACACCGGCACACCGCCCTTCACGTACAACAGCAGCACGATGATGGAGCAAGCCAAGAAGACAGACGCACCCTTCGTCCTTCATCTCCGACGGTCTAATCGGCCTCGCCTGCGCATCGGTCGTGGGACTCGTAGCGCCCGTCGAGCCAGACGGAGCGCCCGTCTGGTTAACCTGAAACTGTGCAAGACGCGCGGCGTCAAGTCGCCCCCGTTCCTGGCTAGGCGTCTGTCGATAAGAGGAAGAGAATTGTTCTGCCACCTGCGCCGAGTACGATAGCGGAACGCCGCCGCCGCTCGCAGAAGCTGGTTTGGGGGGCAATGCATCAGCGTTGCTTAGACGCGGCCGCGAGTCCAGCGTGGGGATGGGCCTCGCTTCCTCGGGTTCTAGGGGAGTAGGGGTCACGTCTTCTGGTGGTTCAAGCAGTTCAGCACCGGCATCGTCGCCGACAGCGTTAGTTATGTTTGAAGGGTTGTCAAGAGTGGAAACTGCAAAATCTTCTTCAAACTCTTCGCCATAGAGGCCTGAAGTTTTTGGTTGTTACATAGCGTAACGAAGAGGGAAGCAGGGAAAGAAATTACCGTCGTAGAGGCTATCGTCACTAGCTTCGACCTTTGCCATGTGTTTAGTACAAGTTGAAGGGGACGGGAACGGGGTGGTATAGAGTACGAGGACGACAGCAGCAGGGCTGACTTGACACTTGTTAACTTGACTTGCTTGGGAAAACACACGTAAGAACAAACAGCGCCAAACATCAAAGACGCTAAGCTTATGACGGTTGGTCCGTGCGAGGGTCCGTAACCCTGTTGACGCCTCGAGAAGCACGATACAAATGCAGCAAGTACATATCAAACATTGCGTGGTGAGTGTTAACGGTAATAACCCAAGCGTCCTTAGATCATCCTCCGCTCGCGTACTCTGTCAGTAGAAAAATCATGAACAAACACTCAGTGCACCCCGTTGACCAGCGACATCTGCTGCATCAAGCGCTGCGTGCGCTCAGCAACTGCGTCGTAAGCGTAGTGCACGGGTTGTTGCGGCCAACTCCGAGGCAGCGAGTCCGAGTCCGAGTCGCTCATCCCGCTATCTTCCTGCCCAGGGTTCCTCGTATCACGAACGTCAGTACGCTCGTAGAAGAGGTCGTCGGGATTGAATGCATCTGCTAGCAGTGCGCCACGCGGATGTCAACGACAGATCTCTGAACGATGTTATTCAACTTACGATCTGGCTCTTCCGCCTCGACGACCCGCCGTTTTCCCAGGGCCTTGGCGCTTGGTCTGATCGGCGTGCGGACATTTTCCTCGCCGTCTTCGTCCTCGCCTTCATTGTCCCCGCGCGAGACGATGATACCCAAAGAAGGCTTCAGCACACCGCCATTCGGCGCCTCCCCGGAGAATGGTGGGGCAGAGTTAGGAGGAACTGCGGCGTGTAGAGAGGGCCGGGGAAGCCCACCCCGTTCAGGCGACGGTGTGTGGGAACGATGTAACACAAGGCCGGGTGAGCGAGGGCCATGCGGTGCAGGCGGGGGCAAGGCGAGTGATGGTTGAGTTGGTGCGTAATTTGGTTGATGCTGGACGGGGATCGGGGGTAATGGGTGAGGTTGGCCCGCGTGCGGTTGGAGCACAGCAGGGATGGGTATGGGAGGTGGTTTCGGGGAAGGAGACGGTGAGGGCGAAGGGCTGCGTGAGGACGATCCGAGGGACGTAGGCATGATATCAAGGTGGTGAACATAGCCGCGGTCATCTACCACATTCTTCTGCAGAGGGTCATCAATATAGCAGTAAAGGTGTGACACCAGCAGTAACCTACAGAACGATCTAAACGGACTTCTTGTCGGCTGCGCTCCAACGTCTCGCGCTCGATGCCTATACGTTCGATGTCGTCGAAATCTCGCAACACGGAGGTGAGTGCTCCATTTGCCTCAAGTAACGCTCCGAGTAGTTGCTCCTCGGGTGTTGGCTCCACGGGGGAGTCCTCGCCATTTCCTTGCTTCTGAGTCTGACGATGAGGTGAGTTACGGCGTTTGATTGTTCGTTGCTGCTGCAACTGTTGTTGTTGTTGAGCTTCGCGAGCTGCACGCGAGCGATCTGCCCCCGCGGTCGCCCACGGAATCTGGGCAGCGATTAAATCCTGGGAGGTGAGGCACTTTGCGTGCCACTCCTGGATACGTTATTAGCCACGTTCTCACCAAAAGTGGAGCGGGTGCCTGCCTTGATTATGTCCTTTTCCCTCAGATCTTCCGGAGATGCATACGTAAGGGCCTCAGAGAGGACCTGAGCGTTCCCATGCGCAAAGCGGCATTCCTGGAACAATCGTCGCATATCCTCTTCAGGCGGAATTACGCGCTGGAGAAGGCCCTGATTGGGCGCCTCACGCTTCGGCCGGGTCGGCTGTTGCGGGGTTTGGGTCTGCGGCTGAGGCTGTGGTGGTGGCGGAGTTTGAGGCTGAACGTTGGGGACTGCTGGAGATTGAAGTGATTGCGGATGCACAGGCGGGTAACCAGGTGTTGGACTGAATGCGGAGCTCCGTCTTGGTGAGGGGGGATTAAACATCGCGTCGTCAGGATCGAAGGGTACACCCTGGAGGATGCCTTAATCAGTACCGAGACCGTACGCATGAGCTTAAGCTGACTTCGTCAGGTTTTCCGGGAGGCTTGACCTTCCTCCAAAGTAGACGAAAGCTGGACTCATTTTTCAACGAGGTCGCGGAACTCGCATAAGCTGCAGCTGCGAGAACATCGAGCAATCGTTCGCGGACGACGGGTGACGTGCGCTGTGAAGTGAGAACATCCTCGAGGGTGTCCATAAACTTGCTTTTCATGCATTGATGTACGAAGATTTCAGAAGAATTCCTCAACATAATGGCCCAGAGCTGTGCATATGAGATCAAAGAAGGATGAATATGACAGGTTGGATGCGCACCCGCGCTGCTGATAGTTGTTGCGGCGCCTCGCCGTATCTGAGTTTAGAGCGGATTGAGAAGATATGGATAGGTCAAACGATGGTGACGCACTTGAACTCCCTACGAAGAGCCTTTGCCGCTTCTTTGGCGTTCGCTTCGGTAGCTGAAGCACGCTCGCAGACCTCGAGAACGACCGCCCAGTCCTCAGACGAGGTAGCGGTCAGGTAACCTAAGAGAAAAAAAAAAGGGGGAGGTAAGCGAGAGAGATCGGCTGGGAGTGCAGAGGGGCAATACCGATCATTCTCATGAGATCCTGTTGGCCATCTTCCCGTGGATGGATCTCCCGCCGGTCCCTATCACGCTCGCCGCCCGAACTAGCCCAAGCCCAAAAACCGCCGCGCTCCCTTTTTTCTTCGCGGACAGAACCCTCGCTCGGGGCATATACGACGGTATCGTCGTCGCGAAGAGTGCGTGTGGCGTCGACGTTGGTTGGTGGGGGCGGTGGGAACTGGGGGTTGAGGGCGTTGAGGATGCTGACCGCGGCGGCACCTCCGCGGCGATCTTTCTCTCGTTCTCTGGGCTCCTTTGGATGGGGTGAGCGGACAGAGTTCGTTCCCGAAAATGGTGATGCGGTCCGCGTGGTAGTAACAGGTGGGTTGGCGAGGGGGGGTGATGCCCCTGGAGGGAGGGAGGCGAGAGAAGAAGAGCGAGAAGAAGTTAAAGGGACGAGCTTTGCAGTCTCTGCAGAACTGTGGTTGGATTCTGAAGGCAGGACGTGCCAGTGTTCATCGTCAGACGAGGGTGCTGGGTGCTGGGTGTCACGGGAGGCGGAAGTGGGACGGAGCTGGTGAAGGACTTGTAACGGCTGGAAATGCGGATGATGTGGTTGGGTCGCATGGAACTCCTGTTGCAAGGATGAGATGATAAGAAAAGAGAGAAAGACGGAACAAGAGTGACCTCGGAAGAATTGGACGAAGTAAGATCTGGAGGAGGGACATCCCTCGAAGCTGGTGTGACTTTAGCGAGCTTGGGCCTGTCCCTTGCAAATAGTTTTCGCATGAGAGAAGAGAGAAGAAACAAGCAAGAAAGGATGAAATGAGATGAGCAAGAGTAGAAGAATGAGAACGGGAGTTAGAGATCAAGTACCCAATATCCCTTTTCTTTTTATTTTATTTTATTTTTTCTACCTTACCTACCGCCACGGCTGCTCCATACCCGCCCTCCGTCCCCATTCGTGCCTCATGTCGGTACTACTGACATCTCTCATCGCTTGCTTGGTGTCGTCTCCCCTTCCGGTAATCATCTCTAATCCTTCCCGAGAGGTCCAGCCAGCGTATCTGCACCGCCACCTCGGGCTCACGTACGAGTACGGCAGTACTGCGGTCAATCCAGTGCAACATTATTCGAACAGACCCCATCTCGGAGAGTGTGTGTATTAGGCGCGGGCGAGAACAGGTGGTTACAACCGTGTATGCGGAGACAGTTACATGTAAATAAAATTCCCGTTACCATCGTCATGCAGGGGGGTTTATAGCACTTTGTGTCTCGGCTGTCAGAAGCGTCCATGCCTGCACGTCTTCCAGTGGCAGTTCCCGCCACTTCGCGTAGATCTGACCAGCACGCGGCCACTGAGTCCGAGAGCACAGCCAGGGAGGGCATAAGGTGTTTCGCACGAACCTCGTCAAAAAATGCAAAAATCTCCGCCGTTTTGGCCTCCGTTCGCTCCTGTGCTGCCACGTTTTCTTGTACTTGATCGTACAGCTCTATGTTTTCCTTCTCCATCTGCGTGATCAATGTAAATTTGTCTGTACGTTTTTTTGGGTTTGGGGGTGACGCACCTGCGCGAGTCGCGCACGGAGCATGTCCCGTTCGCGTTCGAGGGTAGGTATCGTCCGCCCACGCGTCGCTTCTCGGGGCTGCAAGTCCTCACGCCAGCGATCCGCGGCAGGCGTCTCCCCCCGCTGTCGTCGTGTGCGCGCTTCGGTCACGACGCCATGTAGAACATCGATCCGTTTCTGGACGTCGTACTGCTCGAACAGTTTGTCCGTGCCGTTCTACGAGAAAGATAATCTTAGAGAGGTAGAGATGATTGTTGAGGGATGGTGGCGCACGATGATGTGAGTTTCGATGAAACTGGAGACGGTTTTGAAGACGCCCTCTGCGCCGTTGGGTTGCTCCTCGCACCAAAGAGGAAAACATTCGGAGAAGTCCTTGTAACTAGGTCAAGGAAGGGTCTTCTTTGAACAACTGGTACACAGAAGATAGAGCGGGGGGACACGGACGTCCACTTGTGCGCGGCGCTCTGAATAGCGAGTTGAAGGGCCGCATAGAACTGAGTCCATCGCTTACTGGGTGTCGAGCTGTCGGATGCCATGACAGGCTGAAACAAGATAAACAATGAGTCGCGTCGCGATCACGGGATTGGTCATAGGACCGTCCACCGTCCACGGTTCGGACAAAGACAGAACATGAATAGACCTTTGTGTAAGAGCGCTCGATAAAGGTTGTTAGTGCAAGAGAACAGAGATAATGAACCGCCAAGGGATGCAGGTCGTCCCTTGGGCCGTCCTTTCTCTTGGATTCCAAGTGACGCAGTGTGGCGATGCTCGACGATCAGCGTGATCAGAGCTATCAAGGAAGAAAGGCATATATGTGACGATCGGAGCGACTAAAGTAGAAGCTACTCTATGGAAACCAATCAGGGAGTACGTTTCCTCCACAAACAGGCACTTTCCCCTTCGCGACCACCTCTCCAAAGATCACCGCAGCCGCAGCATCCAAAGCGCCCGCTGTAAACTCGAAACTCGCTACGTACCCGACGTCACGCAGTCCCTCGATGTCCAGCGGCGCTGTCAGCAGGTCGTACGGTGCATAGCTCGCAAGCACGACCACCCTCCGCGATTCCTTCCTCAGCCGGAGGACCTCTCGCAGCCGGTCCAGCTGCCATGTCGAGCGATCGGCGTTTCGTGTCACGAAAAGCACGGAGGTGGCATGCTCGATCGCGTCTTCCAGCTCCGCGCCGAGCGGCTCGTCGGGCAAATACACGACATGCACCGACGCGCCATCCACGCGTTTGCGCACGCTTTCCGCGAGGGCCACGTACGATGGCCCCGCGGTGTTCCTGCGCGCTGGTCGCTGGCCGTCCGCGTCGTCGTCCACGGCGAGATTCAGCGTTTCCATGCGCGGAGTGAGGACCACCGTGGCTCCGGACGTGGGGAGGGGGATGACGGCGCTGGGGTTCCCCACGAGCGCGATGGAGGCCGCGTAGGTCTGGCGGCTCAGCGCCACGTGCTCCGCCTTCAAACGGGCCCAACCGGCCTCGTCGAATTCCCGCCCGAGCACCTGCGCCCAGCCACCCGCAAACGCGTCTTTCAGAGCCGCGATGCGCCGTCCGCCCGCGCGCAGCTCGGCGTGGCCGAGGGCCCCGCTCTGTATCGCGCCGTATGCGGCTTCCATGGCCCCCCGTTGGCGGTCGATACGATGGCATATCATGGCGATGTCGGCGCCTGCGCGCAAGGCATCGATGGCGGCGGCCGGGACCCCGCCCTCGCGCGCTGCGACAGCCTCCATTTCGAGACAGTCGGTGACCACAACGCCGCTGTATCCGAGAGACTCGCGGAGCAGACCGCCGATCACTGCATGTGAGAGCGAGGCGGGAACCGTATCGTCAGTAATGGCGGGTAGGGCCATGTGGCCCACCATGATGGTCGCGACGCCCGCATCGGACGCCGCGCGGAAGGGAATAAGGTCGTTTTGGGCGAGCGAGGTAGCGTCCTTGGAGATGATTGGAAGGGCTATGTGCGAGTCGATGTGTGTATCGCCATGGCCGGGGAAGTGTTTGGCCGACGGTGCAACACCCGCCTTAGTCAGGCCGCGGCAGACAGCGGTCACGTATCTTGAGACCTCCTCCGGGACTTAAAAATGGACACGATGAGCACCACTTTTTCCAGAATCACTCTGTATACTGTACCGTCGCCAAAGGACCGGACACCTGCAAGGGGGAATTGTGTGAGAACGCGCGATGGCACGTGGATAAGAACGGGCCTATGACAGGATTTCGCGGATCGCTGTTCACGTCTCCGACGGGACTGTAAGCCCAGTTTATTCCGGCAAGCTTCAGCTCAAGCGCAGATGCTTCCGTTATGCGCTCCGCGACGTCCGGCGAGCCTGCAGCGGCAAGTGCCATTGCCCCTGGACTGTCAGCGCGAAGCTCTTGTTAGTTGTTCCAAGAATAATCGTTCGCTTCGTACGGACAATTGGGTGCCAGCTTGGTTGCTATGTGCAACGCTAAAAGCGGAGACAAGGCCTGCCGCAGCAGCACCTCGTCGTAAGTGTCCCGATCAGGTGTCGTGAATGGTAAGCCAGACCGTTTTCTTGATCCGTCCCAATCATCAGCGGACGTTCGTGCCCAGCACTCTTAGCTATCTGCTGTAGCTTCTGCACCAGTGCGTGTACTTGCTTTGCGCCTGTCCACATGTATGCTGCTCAAGTCACCTTTCCACGCAACAGAAGGGGCATACTCTTAACGTTGCGCCTCATAAGAATAATATTTCTGCCGGATATTCGTGTGATCAGAGCTCATAGCCAACGGGGTGATCGGGCTAGCTTACCCAACATAATAGTCTCTGATAAGGAGTTCGATGTCGGGACTCACGTCGTAGCCATGAAACCCGACGACGAAGTGCTTGACAGTGATTACCCAGTTAGGAAACATGCGCTACAGAGGCGAGTCGCCTCACCTGACCAATTTCCCGTCGAATATCGTCTGTCAGCTCCACCATGGTGATGAAAGACAGGAAGGAACCACGACGGAACATTCCATCAGGAAGTTATCAAGCAGTTTCACGTGCCAGTGGGAACGACAGCCCTATCTGCCAACTCCACAAAAGAAAAGTCAAGTACTATAAGCTGACAGGGTACGGGTCCGAGCTGGGACAGTAGGGTGCACTAGGTCCGGGTCGGGAGACGGTATGGATGATATCTGCCAATCTTGTAACATACGTGGGAGTTTTGAATTAGCGCCAGTGGCTCCTTTCTGCGATCAATCACACCCATCAGGTGGGCACTCCTTCAATTTCCCAGCGATGGAACAGCCCAGCCCATGGCCAGTGAGAGGTGCTGGTGCGCATGGATCACAGAGTAATAGGTCAAAACCAGTCCTGTCCGGTTCCCTGGAACCACGTAGAGTAATATTATATTAATTCGACCGCGGGCGCCATAGGCTAATTATACACACGGCGCAGCTCCTCCATATCAGTCACTGTGTGCTATTTTTGGCTCCCACATTGCAACCTGGCCAAGCCTTATTATGGCCCCAAGTTCCGTTTCCAGGTGTTACTCGGTTTCCCCATGCATCTTTGTTTTTCTCTCTCCATCTCCTTTGCCTGGGCCGTGCTTGCCAATGCCCAGTACAGCGTCTACCAACCCAAGAACCAGGTGATCTTTGGCGGGTCCGCCCTCAACTACACCAACACTGCTGCAGCTGCTGCCGCCAGCTACACAGGAGCAGCCGCATACGATCCGACCATCCTCAATCCGCCTGCCGTTCCCAACCCCCCGATCCCCACCCAAGTTCCAGTGCAGTTGACGAGCAGTGGAGGTTTACCCAATTTATCGATCCCCCAGAATGGTGGTTTCTTTGGGTTTTCTATAGAGATGTCGGTGTCGAATCAAGTCTGTGAGTCCTCGTGCCATTCGCTGTTAGGTGCTTTGATAGATGGGCGGCGATGGTATCAGTGGGAAAGAACAGGTGAGTCGTTTTCCACGCCCACTCTCACGCCTAGTGTCGACGTGCATCAGCTCCTACTTACAGGTCCCGTTCTTGAACCTCATGGCAAATATCGTTGAACGGGTTGGCTGGGTCCAAGTGCGCGTCGGTGGTAACTCGCAGGAGAACGCAGAGCTAGTCGCAAGTCTTCCGAACGGCACTATGCTCGCGAAGGATACAAATAACACCTCGGGCCCGACGAGTACTCCCCCATTGGAGTTCACAACCGATCTGTTGTACCTCATGGCCAACATCTCAAGCCTCACAAACACCCACTGGTTCCTTGGTTCGTCTCTTTATGCCACCCCCCCTTTCCATCCCTGAAACGCATCGATACAGGCATCCCCTTCTTTAATACAACGCCGTTTTCCCTGGCGATCGTCGAAGATGGTCAACAGATCCTTGGCGACTACTTAATCGGTTTCCAGGCAGGAAACGAGCCCGATCTTTATGCCGCTCACGGTCACCGGCCAGCGGTCAGCTCACTTTACATTCCCACAGCTCAAAGAAGTAGGAACTAATGGAAATTTTCAGACATACTCACAATTTGATTACTTCGGAGAAGTCGGAACCTTGGTGCAACAAATCGCTAACGATGCCTTGATCCCTAAAAAAAACAATCTACTCATCGTTCCTAGCGTCCAAGCTCTCTGGACCCCAGAAAGCGTGTGGGATACCGGCATCGTATCTTCTTATTCAAGTAGTATTATAAGCCTCGCCGTTGAGCGGTAAGTCCCTGATCCCCACAATCAGCGTCGTGACTTCTCACTTCTTTTCCAGATACCCTGACGACAATTGCGCCGCCGTATTTCCTTCCCTCGGGGAACCCGTGCAAAATCCCCAAGACATCTTCATCAATTACTTACAGCACAACGCTTCCACCAATCTGGTCTCGTCCTATGTCAACTCGACCGCGTTTGCCGTTCAAAACGGGAAGCCGTTCATCATGTTCGAGACCAACACCGCATCGTGTTCCGGCTTTCCAGGAATTTCCAATTCATTCGGTGCAGCGCTCTGGGCGCTCGATTGGGCGCTTACGATGGCATACAGCAATTTTACGGCCGCACTGTTCCACGTCGGTGGACAGAATGCGTACTACAATCCGTTTACCCCACCACCGACCAACCAATCTACGTTCCACCAATGGACCGTTGGACCCGTCTACTACTCTGCCCTCGTCATGGCTGAAGTGTTGGGGCCACACAATACGTCGCAGGTGGTTGATCTCACGACAAACATCAACACTCCGATATATGCTGTATACGAGAACGGGGCACCAACAAAAGTGGCGCTATTCAATTTTGTAACAGATTCGACAGGTGCATCAACATATACCGCCACGATCTCCATCGGCGGCGGTACCACGGGCCAGAGCAACGCGACACCTTCGCAAGTGCAAGTCAAGTAGGTACCCATCAATCACCCACGAGTCGCTTTTCACCGCCCTGTTTCATAGATACCTCTTGGCCAACTCTGTTTCAGCGAAGGGCAATTTCACCTGGGCAGGCCAAGTACGCGCTCATTTTCTTCGTTGTGATGATGAGTCTCACGGGTATCTGCAGACGCTCGGCAGCAACTTCGGGTCTGATGGGCGGCTGGTCGGGGCCCTGAACGTGACGACGGTGGAGTGCGACACGACCGCCAACACCTGCTCGGTGCCCGTTCCCGCGCCGGGATTCGCGCTCGTCTTCCTCACTAGCGACTCGCTCAGCGCCGTCTCGCCCGCCTCGACCGTCACGTACCCGACGACGGCACAGACACGCACTGCCAACACGATCTTCATCGACCCGGCCATGCTCGCGACGTCGTACGGCCACTCTGGGATGGAGGGCGTCTTCGGCGCGACGAGCCCCGGGAGTAGCTCCGCGTCGGCGCTGCGCGCTACGGGCGCACTCGCCCTGTTCGCGGCTGCGCTGGGCGCGGTCGTGGTCGCTCGGAGGTGGCTGTGAAGGACGCATGAGTTTTTGTTTTGTTTTGTTTTGCATGCAGTCGTCGTTACCATCGGACTAGGATATTTTCGCGAGCACATCAATATTAAGTAGACATTTGCATTTCAGACGCGTCCTCGCTCGTTATCCCACTCGGATGGAATGATAAATGCCTGTCTTCCACCCGAGTGAGCTATCTTCCACTGCATTTCTGCTACATATTCTCGATGCGAGCCAGAGTTTGATGACCTTTTCCAGTCTTTCCAAAATATTCGAGACAAGATAATGATGTCACAACAGAGTCGAAATATCTAGGACAGCACTTCGAACATGTGATGGTCCACGTATGTATATAACACCAGCAATTTACGATGCGTCAAGATGGCCCAGCGGGACCGTCGTTCAGAAAAGCTTCCAGACGCTTCGGGGCTGTCATGATTTTGTATGACTTTATGAGCCAAGAAAACGCGAACCATGGTTTGATATCGATGCACCTTTGTTTTTTTTTTTACATAGGGCCCGTGATGTAAACCGATCGCTTTCAACAGGTAGAGCGTGCCAGTGAGTGATGTCGTCCAAGACAACGAACGTACATTTATTTATCCAAGTGCTAGGCCGAAACCAGAGCACTAGCGGGACTAGCTCTAGTCCCGCTGTAATCTTTGGTCTTCCAGATATGCTTTGCATCGCTCCGAGAATACTTCCGCGAGTTTTGTATACGCTTTGCGTACCTCCGCGTCCTTCATACACTCGCCACGTGACGTTTCTGCCATCTTGATTTCCGCTATCTTTTGATTTTATTTTCGAATCCATCTATATTGACACCGCTATCCCAAGCGATTAGGATACCTTATAAGCATTACTAGCTAACCAGAAGAATGCAGAGTCATGCGCACCATAACCCAACGTCGCGCAGAGCTGAGTGGAACTATGGAAGTGCAAGCAAGTTCTGCAGAAGTGCGAAGGAGTTGACAAGTATGGGTGACCCTCGCTGGGATGTACAAGCGCAATGTGGTCCTTCCACGGTACACAAAAGGTAAAAAAAAAAAAAACTTCGAAAGAGATTCGAGTCGTACCACAGACAGTGTCATGGGTCAGCAGGCAGCGCCGCGCACACCTACCTGGCAACCTCGCGAAGAAGCTAGCATCCGTACTAGGGCTCACGTGTGACACCTCAGTTTTTGGAAAAAGCAAAGCTAGCGATGCATTTCCGAGCATTTTCCGCGACCCATATAGAGCCCCTGAGGCCGCACCGCATCCAGAACTTGCCAAGGAAAGCGTCACGTTTACATGGCAGCGAAGACCTCCAAGTTACCCGGTGGCTCAACTAGTTCTATGATACGTATTCTGAGTGCAACCTAATCACACCTGTAGTTCCAGACACCTCAACTACCCCCACCAAGCACAGCCAGTACTGTCGGAGTCCCCTTAACGTCACTGAGTCTCTTCCCTAGCGTCTCTAGCAAGTTCTTCTCCAGCAAACACGAGTGCAGGCTCTCCTAGCGCCAAGAATACATTCAGCATCATTCCCGTATTTGCCTCGTTCCCCGGTTGCGTCCCTGGTTCCGCCAGTCACAGTGTTCCACCTAGCGTCGTTAACGATGGCGATTACCATCTTTGGGAACTTGAAGCTCAACCTTGCACGTGACCGTCAGCACTGACCTGCGCGCACGAACTGAGAAAAGGTGTTGACTAATACTTAACGATTTTTCATCGTCTATAATGAGAAAATTATTTTATTCAAACATTATGTTCATCCAAGGATTATATTGTTGTGAAAAAACTTAATGTTTTCCCCTGAAATAAATTATAAGTGACCATTGTTCTCAGTAAGCTGAACGTTAAGTTTTTTCGCGGTGTGATAATTCCCGAATGGACTTAAAGTTTAATTAGAATTACTTTTTAATTATGGATTGTGTAAAATAATTAAGTATTAGTCACTGCTTGTTCCCAGTTATTCGCGTGAAAAAATGGAATTATGTTGTCAGTTGTCAGTGGCAGGCGCCAATTCCTGTGCACGTGTTTACTTATCCTTATGCAACCTAGAGTGTCTCTGTGTTGGCAACTCTCTGATTTTCACTCTTTGTGCTGTTTTTGAATGGTGTGTGCTCTACGTGCGAAGAACAACCGTCATGGGGTCTTGTGATTTCAGATCCCGGGGAGTCAGGGACGGAATCCCGCTGGAGGGCTTGTTCAGTTTGCTCTTGGACAGCGTGAATTGGGTCATCGGTACGGCGGCGGCGCAGAACAACGTGTCATTTCAGCGAGCAGTACGTTGCCTGCCGCCTGATTCTCTGTTCTCTCCATATTCAATGCTGGCCCTGGCCCTGACGTCACTCACGAAACGGAAGCACGTTTACATTCGCGCGCGGTCCAGTACCTCGTACTCGACCCACTCCCAAACTGTAGACAAAGGTGATATCTGTGCTCTCGGGCCTGCTGAAGCACCTTACCCCTGCATCTGCCCTGTTGGAGGCCGCAAGGCATTCGGAAAACGCTGCGATGGTTCTGCCACACATCGGGACCTACGGCTGGCAAGGTAGTTTGTGCGGCCTTTCCCAACACAATAGTCTTTGAAAAGGAGCTCGGTGCCAGGAGTTATTCGGTCGCTTCATGCATATCCTTTCCCCCGTCGCTGTCTCCTTTGTCTGTGCCACAATTGTCAATGCCCAGTATAATATTTACCAGCCCAAGAACCAGGTGATCTTTGGCGGGTCCGCCCTCGACTGCACCAACGCAGCAGCTGCGGCTGCGGCTAGCTACACAGGAGCGGCCGCATACGACCCGACCATCCTTAGCCCGCCTGCCGTACCTAACCCCCCGATCCCCACACAAATTCCAGTCCAACTCACAAGTAGTGGAGGCATACCGAATTTATCGATCCCCCAAAACGGTGGCTTCTTCGGGTTCTCTATCGAGATGTCGGTATCGAATCAAGTTTGTGAGTCCTCGTGCCATTCTCCGTAGATACCTTAACCCACAGGTGATCTCAGTGGGAAAGAACAGGTGACATACTTTCCACGCCTACCCTCATACCTTGTGCCGACAAGCATCAGCTCCTACTTACAGGTCCCATTCTTGAACCTGATGGCAAATTTAGTCGAGCGAGTCGGCTGGGTCCAAATCCGCGTTGGTGGTAACTCACAGGAGAACGCAGAGCTGGTGGAAAATCTTCCGAACGGCGCTATGTTCGCAAAGGATACAAATAATACCTCCAACTCGACGAGTAAACCGCCGTTGGCATTCACAACCGATCTGCTGCACCTTATGGCGAACATCTCAAGCCTCACAAACACCCACTGGTACCTTGGTTCGTCTCTCCGCGCCGTTCCCCCCGTCCCTGACCCTCGTGAATACAGGCATCCCCTTCCTCAACACAACGCCGTTTTCCCTGGAGATCGTCGAAAATGGTCAGCAAATCCTTGGTGACTACTTGCTAGGTTTCCAGGCAGGCAATGAGCCCGATCTTTACGGGGCTCGGTCTCACGGTCACCGGCCGTCGGTCAGATCACTTTACATGTCGAGGCTCGAAGTAGGAGCTGATAAAACTTGTCAGACTTACTCACCATCTGATTACTTCGGAGAAGTAGGAACCCTGATACAACAAATCGCCAGCAATCCCTTGATCCCCAAAAAGGACAATCTACTCATCGTTCCTAGCGTTCAAACGTCCTGGACCCCAGAAAGCGTGTGGGATACTGGCATCGTATCTTCTTATTCAAGCAGTATTTTCAGTCTAGCAGTCGAGCGGAAAGTCCCCGGTCCTCACGATTAGTGTCGAGGCTTCTCACTTCCATTCCAGATACCCTGACGACAACTGCGCCGCCGTATATCCTTCCCGCGGTGGAGTCGTGCAAAATCCTCAGGACATCTTCATCAACTATTTACAGCACAATGCTTCCACGAACATGGCCTCGTACTATACCAACTCGACCGCGTTTGCTGTTCAGAATGGGAAGCCATTTGTCATGTTTGAGGCCAACACCGCATCGTGTTCCGGCTTTCCAGGAATTTCCAATTCATTCGGTGCAGCGCTTTGGGCGCTCGATTGGGCGCTTACGATGGCATACAGCAATTTCACGGGAGCGCTATTCCACATTGGTGG
>QFDY01014496.1:0-12904 GCA_003315925.1 Lactarius sp. MG121
TCCGTATAGTAAGTGTCCACTTCAATCCTCGTACCGTAATAAGAGTCCTCCGAGCTCGTACCGTGACATGCACCCCCCAGACGGAGGTCGATTGGGGCACTCACTCATCTTGTGGCCATGCTTCTTGCACAAGTAGCACTTCCACTGTTTCTGAGTGCGGCTGGGTCCATCCACAAGGCAGGGCATCTCCACAGGTCCCCCAGGGTGTGGCACAAGTGGGAGTTCAGGGAAGTAATGGTGGGGGCATGTGGGATGAGTAGTGAGCTTGACGAACTTGTCAGTAATGAGGGGGATGGTGCCTGCATATTGCATGCACTTCGTGATGCCTTGCAGCTTGGCATCTAGATGGAACTGGTCTCGTGTAGCCTCCTGCTCAAGGCGGTGCAAATCTGCCTGACGTGCATCCAGGGTGATTTTATCTCCGAGACACTGCCACAATCTCGCAACCTCCACGGATAGGCAGGGGTTCTTGAGTTCGCTCAGCACCTCGTTGATTGTAATGGCGCAGGGGTCCTGTGGGCTGAAGACTGCCAGCTGATGAGGGGAGATGGCCGGGTGCAGGGCCGAAGGACAAGGTGTGGACAAGTAAACCTCCTGGCAGTAGCAAGGCTTCCCTCTGCCCTGAGTTCTGACAATCTCTCGATAGTCGTGGCGATAGTAGATGTACTTCGCCAGGGCTTTCGTCACATCATCCTCTAGTGGAAGCATAAGGGGAAAGAAGAATGGTGTATCAGGGGCGTTAAGGAAGAAGGGGAGGCCAGGGTCATCTGATTCCTCGTCTTCCCCCTCATCAATCAGCTCCTTGTCGTCATCTAAGGATGCGAGCTGAGGGTCTGGCCGTAACTGACAAGGGGGCACAGCGGGTGTTAGTGAGTACAGATGGGGAAGGTCAGATGCTAGTTGTGACATCAGGACGATGGGCGTGAGGCCTGGAGGTGCCTCCAACAGAGGTGCTACTATGGGTTCAAGTGGCGGTGGGGAAGATGGTGGTGGCATGGGATTGGTGGGGGAGACGTTAAGTGCTATTGCGAGGACCAGGGTTGGTGAGCGCAAAGGAACGACAGAGTATGGGGTTCGTGATACAAACGGGGTGGGGATCCCATCTGACTGAGAGGGAATTGTGAGTCGTTCGAGGATGAGAGCTGACGGGGGGTGAGGTTGGTCAGCTGCTGGGGTGGTGTCGTGAGGGATGGGAGTTGTCATGATGAGTGAGGGTTAGGAGGTCGCCTTCCATTCATCTGTCCTTTATAACTTTTGTCCTGCGCCATCAGCCATTGGGTTTTGGTGATAGAAGTCGGCAATTATGTCCAGCACATGTCTGACATGGTCAGCTGGTTCCCATGTGCTGTCACTCATGGGAAAACCTTTCCACTTCACTAGGAATTGAAGCTTGCACCCTCGTCCATGGAGCTGTGACCCTATGATCTGCTCCACTTCGAATTCCTCTTCTCCATTCACAAGTTCAGGGGGAGGGCATGAGAAGTTTTCCCCATGCAGTTCCGTCTCCCTATATTGTGTGAGGAGGTTCGCATGGAACACTGGGTGTATCTTCCACATGGTTGGTAGCTCCAACTCATACGTCACTGCCTATAAGGCCTTCTTGATTCAGAAGGGACCATAACGTTTGGGGGCCAGCATCGCAGTGGGGTAGAAGGTTCTCAAGTTTGTTCCTTCTAGCCAGACCTGGGTCCCTTCAATGTAGGGGATAAAACGGCTTCTTCCCTTCTTCACCATAAGGTTTTGCGTGTGTTTAATACAGTCTTGCGTGTGTTGTCACCTCGTGGTCATTTCATCTAGACGCTGGTCGACTGATGGTACTGGGGTAGGTTTTGGGACCCAGGTGGTTCACGGTTCCCATCCCATGATAAGCAAGAATGGGGAGTGTTTTGTGGTTGCGTTTGGCCAGGAGTTGTGCGCAAACTGTGCCACTGGAAGTGCTTCCGCCCAGTTGTCCTGCTGAACATTGCTCCAATGGCATAAGTACTGTTCGAGCCACTGATTGGTGCGCTCTGATTGGCCATCTGTCTGGGGGTGATATGCGGAAGAAATGTTCTGTCATATTCCAAGCGTGCTGCACAACCCTTTCATGAATGCGGACATGAATCATGGGTCTCGGTCTGTGATGAGTTTGCGTGGTATTCCATAGTGTGGGTAGACGTGTTGGAGGTATAATTGCGCTACTCCTTCAGCCGTGATGGTCTCGTGACAGGGTATAAAGATTGCAGCTTTCAAGCAGTTGTGATCAGTAATCGTGAGGATGGAATTGAACCCCTGAGATGGGGGTAGTTTGGTGATAAAGTCCATGGCAACGACTTCGAATGGTTCCGCTTCAGGGTCAGTAGATATGGGGAATAGGTGGGGTTTTTGTCAATGAGGGTTAATTTTGTTGGCCTGACATACACCGCATCCTTTTACATACTCTTTGACGTCTTCTCGTATGGTGGACCACCAGTAGTCACGTTGTACTAGTTCGTGTGTATTGGCAATTCCGGGGTGGCCCATGCTCGGAGAGTCGTGAAAGAAGGTGATTACCCCCCGCTTAAGATCGTTGTCCCTGACAATGACTAATGCTTCATCTTTCCACCACAGCCTGTCATGTAGTTTGAGGTTGTGGTGTTCCGCCCATCGTGCAGCTTCTTCCTTGCCAGTGTTCTGCGCCACTCGGGACCAGATATCCATATCACATATTGACATCTGGGTGGCTTGGATAAACCACTCCGCTGGTAGGACGACGACGTTGGTGTTGTCCCCTTCATCAGACTCGTAGTCCGACTGCCTGGACAGGGTGTCTGCACATGCATTCTTTGTTCCTGCCATGTGCCTCAGAATGAAGTTGTATTCTGACAGCTCCAGGAACTCTTGCACAATTCTCCGATTAATCTTTTGGGGCTCCTTCCAGTATTGGAGGTTTGTGTGGTTGGTGTGGATAATGATTTTATGGGGAGATCCTATGAGGTACATTCTCCAAGCTCGTAGCGCCTTGACCACTGCCAACAACTCCCGATCATAGATGTCGTAATTTCACTCCGCTGCTGTAAATGATTTGGAATGGAAGGCTACTGGGTGAAGCTTCTGGTTGGGGCCTAGTTGGTTCAGCACTGCCCCTACTGCTACGTTCAATGCGTTGACTTCTAGCTCAAATGGTTTCGTGAGATCTGGAAATAAGAGTACTGGTTCCTCGCATATGCATTTTTTAATGTCTTCAAAGGCGTTCTGTTGCGTGTCTCCCCAATGCCACTGGACTTCCTTCTTTGTGAGGTCATGGAGAGGTCGGGCAAGTTGAGAGAATCCCTGTATGAATCTTTGGTAGAAGTTGCAGAATCCCAAGAACGCGCGAACCTCCTTGATGCTTTTTGGTGGTTGCCATTCTCGGATTCCTTGAACTTTGACAGGGTCCATCTGCAGTCGTCCATGCCCGATGATGAGGCCAAGGTACTTGGTCTCATAGACCTCGAATTCACACTTCTCCGGTTTCACATAGAGGTCATGTTCCTCACAAAGCTGCAACACTTCATGAAGGATCTTCTGATGGTAGTGCTTGTCGTCGGCAGTGGTGGCGAGGATGTTGTCCATGTATACGACAACTTCATTCGTTAGGATGAGGTCGCAAAAGATGGTGTCCATCATTGTTTGGAAGGTGGAAGGGGAGTTTGTGAGGCCAAAGAACATGACATGTGGCTCAAACAACCCTTGGTTGGTTTTGAATGCCGCTTTCCACTCATCTCCTTCTTGAATATGAATGTTATTGTACCCCCAGTGAATGTCTAGCTTTGAGTACAAACGCACAGTTCAAATGCGATTGATGAGTTCGGGTATAAGCAGGAGGGGGTAGTGGTTCTTTACGGTGAGTTCGTTGAGGTGTCGATAATCTTGTACTGGTCGTAGTTTCCCATCTTTCTTTTTGATAAAGAAGAAAGGTGATGCGTAGGTGGATTTCGAGGGTTGGATGTACCCCTTCTCAAGTTGTTCGTTCAGGAAAACTTTGAGTGCTTCTCCTTCGTTCATGGTTAAGGGATACACTTTACAATCAAGGGCAGCGGGTGCGTCTGGGAGTAAGTCGATGGCATGGTCCCATACGTGGGACAGGGGAAAGCGGTGTGACGCTTCTTTGCTGAACACCTTGCGGTGTGGCCAGTATTCTGGAGGGACCATTTCCTCAAATGTTCAGATCTGCCTTTTAGCCGCTTCCTGCTGAGTGAGTTCTGACGCGGTGGTTGTTTTCCACAGGAAGGTAATGCTTGGCTCCGACTCTTCGTTCACAACCTGTTCCCACACCTCCTTGTCGAGCTTGTACGCCTCTAAGGCCCTAATGGTGGCTTCTATAGGCATGGCGTCACTCTGGAGGTTCAGGCTGGAGATTATGACTGGTTGGAAGTTTTTGTTCAGCGTGGCGTTTCTCCACTCTATCTCAGGCTCGAAGGCCAAGAACCAGGGGTAGCCCAGGATTGCTTTGTCCTTTCCCATATTGGTTACTTGGAAACAAAGCGTCTTCATGCGCTCACCAGTCTGCACTGCCAAATCGGTGTACTGGGTTATTGTGCCATCTTGGTCGTAAGTTCCATCAACATTCCATATAGTGATAGGAACGGAGACAGGTTGGGTTCTGAGATGCGTTCGTTTGAGCAGTTCTGCACAAATAAAGTTGTCGGTTGCTCCAGAGTCCAACAGGACCTGTCGTTCGGCCGTCATGTTCGCAGATTTGAAAAGAACTGGGATTCGCATGGATCGATATCTGCTATAATACACGTGTAGCACCTTTTCCCAGGCCGACAGGTTCAGGCGTTCAGAAAATCCTTTCCTCCAAAAAGCTTCTCCACCAGGAGGTCCCACACCTCTTTTGGCTGAGTGGCCAGTGCTGCGATCTGAGCGTCAGCCGCTTCATCATTCGACAGTACGTGGTTTGCTGATATGGCGACTCAAGTAATGAGGGGGGGAGGCGATACTGCGGGGGTAGCAGGGACGGGAGGAGGCGCTCCTCCGTCGCTTGTGGTCTGAGCAGCGCGAGTGCCTTTTTGTGGGCAATTACATGACACATGACCCTTTTCTCTGCATCGGAAACATCTCCCCTCCGTGACCATCCTTTGCTTCTCAGCATCTGTGAGGGTTGCACGGGCTCTAGTGTGGCTAATATCCATGGCATTTGGGTCACACGCCTTGTTAAGGGCTTGGACCCACTGGTCTCAAGTGTGACCTCCTCATTTCTCGTTTTGTTGGTTGCATGTGAGGCAGGGCTTCAACATGAGGTACTCAGCTTGCTGAAGCCATGCCACTGCCTTCCATTGGTCCCATGTAATGGGGTGTTGGAAGTGTATTGCGTTGATTACAAGGTTGTCAGGGAGTCCTGCTTGGAACTTTTCAATGACGTTGGCTTCATCTGGATTATAGCTGGCTTTTGTTGCAAGATTTTGGAATTTTGCGATATATGTGTCGATGTCTTTGCCAATCATCTTCAATTTATCGATGTCTTGGCGTGCTCTGGTTCGTTTGGTGGTGTTGGTGTAGGCATTTGTGAACTGGTCAAGGACCATGTTCCATAGGTTCTCTTTGTTTTGCAGTACTCCTCCTGCTATCTGGGTGTCCAGCCATGCAGTCTGCTCATCTACCCAATCGTCCACCAGATGTCCCCTCATATATGAGAGGAAAGTCATGGCTCGTGAGTAGGGTACTCTAAGCTGATCAATGGTCAGGTTCATTCCTCGATAAATTCGAAAGGATCAAAGAAAGTTTCGACTCTCCTCTCAATTTCCATTGAAGATGGGTGGTGGGTTGCCCCCAAGTTTGCCCCCTCCTGGTGCTGGTATTGCCCCAGGCGGGCCCACAGGGAACGCACCTCCTCCTGGGGCACCACCTCCAGGGGCTCCTCCTCCCGGACCACCTCCGCTGCCACCAGGGGCACCACTGCCCGGTGGGCCTCCACCACTACCATGTATGCCTCCACTAGGTCCAGCAGTTGGGCCACCACCCAACCCTGTCGTTGGCTGGGCACTAGAGCTATGAGTCACTCCACTCATCTGAGCAGCCAATCAACCTCCTGTAGCATATGGGTCTCCACTGCCCGAGCTGGAGGCTCCCACGGTAGTAAGGCTGGTGGTGACCTGAGTGTTGGTGGCCATCTCTGGCTGTATGGGAGTGAGGGTGGTTGATACATCTGGGTCGACGTTAATTCCTGTGATGTTGGTTGACCCGAGGGGTCCTGCGCCGAATTGTGGAGGGACAGCTTTGTAGGTGTACCACTGTCCTTGTTTTGGGTCATAGTCAATGTAAGCCCAAATACAAAGGTCATCGAAGTAGTGGACTTGGTGGTATTCCTGATTTTTGGTGTCAAAGATGAAGTACCCTTCTTGGTTATGAATTTCTTCCCAGATTACGGCCCCCTTTTCGTGGCTGGAGAGTTCGTCGGTCAGATACCGATTGATGTACTGTGGCTGAAATTTCATGCGACTCCTACTAGTTGCCAGGGTTACGAGAGACTTGACTTAATGTAACATTACCACAGGAACCTTATGTGCGATGTGCACGTCACTAAGTTGCTCAAGCCGAGGTAACAGGATAAGAAGTAGTCAGTTAAGACTAAGTTCGATGATGAATAAGCACCACACAGTCTCCTCAGACATGCAGGTGATAGTTGGGAAGTTCGGGGGTTCAAGCACAAGGGCAAACCAAAGTTGTGCTCAAGTGAAAAGGCGAGCGTAAAGTCGTTCGTGGAATGACAACAATGTGGTATTACACAAGAAGTCAAGTCTACCATACAAGCTAGGTAGCGTGCGACTCATATACTAGTACAGGATGTTTGTACACAACAAACATATGGCACGATGTATGGATCCTGAGCAGAAACAGAACAAAGGCATGGCTAAAGTAAGAAACATGGTGATTGCATGGGGTCATGTGCGGGTCAGCTGAGACCGGAGCGCCGTGAACTTTGATATACAAGGAAGGGGGTGTAAAGACGTATCATGCAGCGAAGAGATCATCAGAAATGGTTGAGCGCATAAGGAGTTATGGGCGTATCAAGGTAGGGTATGGGAATGGGAAGCAAAGAATGGGAGTGTCCAAGGAGGAGAAGAGAGAGAAAGCAGAAGAAATCGTAACAGAGAAGACATCGACGCGTACGTGGTACAGTTTGAAAGACTGGCCCAAAAGGCTCACTACAGCCTCAATGATTGGCAAACTATCAACCGATTCACATTGGGGTTACCACGAGCTCTGTTCATGAAAGTATACAAGCTGGACGAGCCTCACACCTTCGAAGAGTGGAAGACATGTGCCCTTCGACGACAAAAACAGTACATCCACATGAAGGCATGCCTTGACAATTTCAAAACCAGAAACCTGCCCTCATCCATGCAACCAAGGTGGAGACCCTCTCTGCCCAACTGGGGACCGCCAAGGGGACCACCTCCACCTCGATACAACCTGAATGCCATGGACACGTCAGCTGACAGAACATGCGTGAGAGTAGCAGAAGTAGGAGATGTCAATAGACCGTTCATCCCACGACCTCAATGGGGAGGGTTTGGCCGAGGAGGCCCACCACCCCAAGATATGAGGACAGTGATCTGTTATAACTGCAACCAACTGGGGCACTTCTCACAAAATTGTCAGCAGCCAAGAAAAAGGGCATTGAACAGCCATATGATGGAGATGGACTACTACGCACAAGAAGAGGTCCCAGCCCAAGCACAGGTTGCCAGCACAGCACCACCTCAACAAAGAGCTAAAGATTGGCTCGCAGGAGTGGCAGGAGAAACAGATGATGTTAAAGACTTCATCCTCCAAGAAATGGGGGGGAAGGTGTTGAGATGCGACTAATCTAAGTCACATGTCTCGTGGGATATGATTGAGTCATTCCCTGCCTTATACGGTATCTGACCCCTATGGTTAGATTTGGACTTCCAGACTTGTACAGACCGGTTATTGTTTATAGATCCTTATTAGGTTCTTCTTATTCTTATTGTTAAGATACCGGACTTATCCACTTTAGGTGGTTTTATTGTTCTCTGCCCTCCAATGGCATTTCTCTCTCTGGCACACAGACCAGGTGTATTTTGTTTGAGTCACCAGTGCACACAGACCATTATTAGCTAAGCATCCTGTATATAAGGACTGCTGTTTTCATCCATACACTTCAGAGTTTCTTCTACCTCTGAAGTGTAAGTCCCTTTACTCTAAGCCTCTCTACCTTACACTGACACTAGTCTAGTACTTTTCTGTTCTTAGGTGTGTAGCACTGCTAACAGAGTTTCTTCTACCTCTGAAGTTACTTTTCTGTCCTTAGCATTTCTGCTATCTTTGTCTCGCTGTCAGTGCTGCCCGCTCAACAGAAGGAGGGTTTTCAGAATGCCTGAACCCATTGGCCTGGGTGAGGGCAGTTAATTGTAACTCTGTAATCATGACTCACTATTGTTCGCTTTGAATTCCAGTCTCAATTTGCACAAGTTACGCAATGGCTGACATCAAAGGGCTTGTAGATTCAGGAGCCACCAATAATTTTATACGCCCCTCATTTGCAAAGAGAATGGGGCTTGGTCTCCAACTATTGGACAGACCCCAAAAAATATGGAACATAGATAACACGGAAAATAAAGCAGGCAGTATCACCCACTACATAGACCTCGATGTACAGACTAATCAACGACACCAGAAAATGTGCTTCCTAGTTACCAATATCGGAAATGAAGATTTAGTCCTTGGATATCCATGGCTCACGACATACGAACCTACCATTAACTGGAGATACACAACCATTCACGAGGACATGCTCCCCATCGTAATCTGATTGATCAACCTGCAAAAAGAACACCACATCATAGGAAGAACCATCACCAATGAAGAGAAGCACACCATCATGGAAGAACTGAAGGAGGACTGTCAACTATGCACCACAGCCACAGAACTGGCTATCGAAGCTAGACAGTTCCAGGACCAAGTCGAACTTCCCAATGCATATCAAAGCTTTGCAAAACTCTTTAGTGAGGAAGCATCCAATTGATTTCCCCTGTCACGACCTTGGGACCACGCTATTGAATTCAAAGAGAACACCCCAATGGCAATCGACTGCAAGGTCTATCCTATGATGCAAGAAGAAGACGGCAAACTCAAGGAGTTCTTGGACGAGCAACTAAAGAAAGGATATATACAACCATCAAAATCTCCCTACACCTTGTCCTTCTTCTTCATCAAAAAGAAAGATGGGAAATTATGACCAGTACAAGACTACAGGAAGATCAATGCCGTCACCATCCGCAACAAATACCCCCTCCCACTCATCTCTGACCTCATTATGGACCTCAGTCAAGTGCACACATACACCAAATTGGACATCTGATGGGGATACAATAACGTACCTATACAAGAGGGAGATGAACAAAAGGCAGCTTTCAAAACACAGTATGGACTCTTTGAACCCACGGTTATGTACTTCAGACTCACCAACTCCCCTGCAACCTTCCAAACAATAATGAACACCATATACCGAGATACCATCACCAAGCACGAGAGCAAGGGGACCACCATAAGGGTCTACATGGATGACATAGGCATAGCAACCAAAGAACCCACAGGACAAAAGGAGCACGAAGAAGCAGTACGTGACGTACTACAGGTAGCCCAGGAACACGATCTCTACTTCAAACTCAAGAAATGCCTATTCCACAAGCCGTGAATGGATTACCTGGGGGTAATCCTTGAAAAGGGGGTAACATGCATGGACCCAGTAAAAATCGCTGGCATTAAAGATTGGCCAACACCGACCAAGGTCTGTGATGTACGCTCATTTTTGGGCTTCTGCAATTTTTACTGACTTTTCATTCACGGCTTCACTACACACACCAAACCTCTCAACAAACTCACAAGAAAGGATGTGGAGTGGAGATGGACAGAGGAAGAGGACAAAGCATTCAAAAAGCTTAAGACCCTCGTCACGGAAGAGCTGGTACTCGCCTATCCACAGCTAGAGGAGCCATTCAAACTCAAAGTGGATGCTTCAGGATTCATGACAGGAGCAGTCCTGCTTCAAAAAAAAGAAGATGGCAAACAACATCCCATTGGATACTACTCCACCACCTTGAATGAAGCAGAACAAAACTACGACATCTACGACTTGGAACTCCTTGTAATCATCAAAGCACTCAGGCACTGGAGACCCCTCCTGGCCAGATCACCACATAAAATCAAAATATACTCCGACCACATGAACATTCAGTACTGGAAACTCCCACAGAAAATAAGTCGACAAGTAGCAAGGGAAGTACTTGAATTAATGGAGTACAACTTTGAGATTCACCACATACCAGGAAACAAAAATGGTCATGCAGACACTTTATCACGACGACCTGACTACAACCAAGGAGAATGAGATAATGAAGACGTAATAGTATTACCAGAAGACGTATTTGCCAGAACCATAACCGTACAAGCCACACAAGAACCCCCTCAAACAGAGATCACTTTACACTACTGGGTTGACCCACAACAGCTCAAATACGTAAACGGAGCATGGTATCGACAAGGCAAGTATGTCATCACTGGTTCTATGGATGAAAAACGGAGACTTATAGCCTCCCATCACGATCTGCCGGTACACGGACACCCGGGAATTGCAAGAACCACACAACTAGTAGAACAACGGTACTAGTGGCCAGAACTGAAAATAGACGTACGAAACTATGTACAAGGATGATCAGAATGTCAAAGACACAAAGTCAACACATGCCCCATCAGAGCCCCGCTCGTACCCATAACCCCCCAAGAAAACACACTACCCTTCGAAATAATTGCCTTAGACTTCATCACCAAACTCCCTCACTCACAAGAATGCGACACAATCCTCACGATCATGGACCATGACTGTACTAAAGCATCCATATTCATTCCATGTACAGTGGGAGTATCGGCAGAAGAAACCGCAGGGTTATACATCACCCATATATTCAAACATTCCAGACTGCCATCCAAAATCATCAGCGATCGAGACCCCCGATTTGCATCAAAGTTCACAAGGGAACTGTGCCGAATACTTGGCATCCAGCAGAATATATCAACAGCCTATCACCCCAGAACCGATGGGCAATTAGAAAGAACCAATCAGTGGTTGGAGCAATACCTCTGATTCTGGACCAACAAGCGCCAAGATAACTGGGCAGCGCTCCTGCCTATAGCAGAATTCACACATAACAATTGGCCCCATGAGGCTACAAGGAAGTCCCCATTCTTGCTTCTCATGGGCTACGACCCACACGCCAATTGGCTCAATAAGCCTTCACCAATTCCACAGGTCACCATGAGACTTGAACAATTCTGAGAAGCCCGAAGAGAAGCACATGACCTTATCAAAAAGGCACAATCCCTGTGGGTCAAACACAAAGATACACCTAAATTTCAAATAGGAGACCACATGTGGTTAGAAGGATGCCACTTGAGGACAAACCAACCAACTCTGAAACTAGCTGCAAGGCAACATGGCCCATTTAAGGTTGTCAAGGTACTCTCCCTGGTTACCTATCAATTGGAACTTCCCACGCAGTGGAGCATCCACCCTGTGTTTCATATCAATCTTCTCACCCCTTATTGTGAAAGGCTCATGCATGGGAAGAATTTCCAACATCCACCACTGGATTTGGTAGATGGAGAAGAA
Source organism: Lactarius sp. MG121 (assembly GCA_003315925.1). Lineage (NCBI taxonomy): Eukaryota > Fungi > Basidiomycota > Agaricomycetes > Russulales > Russulaceae > Lactarius > Lactarius sp. MG121. The sequence continues at coordinate 11,636 of QFDY01014496.1, forward strand.
GAGTATGAGGTCAAGAAGGTTCTGGACCACCAGCATTTTGGCAGGAGGTGGCGCCTCCAATACCTAATCAAATGGAAGGGGTATCCCAACTCGGAGAATCAGTGGGTCGATAAAGATGACGTGTTCACAGATGAAGCACTAGCTGAGTACCAATCGTTAAATCCCTGACGAACACACAGCTTAAAAGCAGGAAGAACGTCGCAGCAACCTTCATCACCCACTTCCTACCATCACACTGGATTCCTTCACTCCATACTCTCAACCATGTCCATTCCCTCAGCTGCTGATGCTATTGCTTGTGTTGCCTCAAACACAGGACCTGTCACCCACCAAGAGCTTGTCACCGCCCTTCAAAGCCTCATCCCCGCCGAGCACGCCCCCGACACCAGTAATGCCACTGGATGGTGGCTCGTCACTGAGGATGGACAGCAGCTCAACACAGTGCCACTCACAATGCCTGAGGTTGATTGGCTTTGCACAGCTCTCTGCAACAGTGCAGACACCTCACCTAGACCTCTCCTGGTCCAAGTGGAGCAGTGGGTCAAGGAAGAAACCCTCCCCAGCGACATCACAATGGCAAGAATGGAAGAGGGAGGAGCAGTGGAGGCAAGTAGCAGAGGACTGGAAGTGGGAGCAACTTTGGAGGGTGACCGAATGGCAGTCAGAGATGATGAAGCAGCGGAAGGAAGGAGCGGTCGAATGCATGAGACGGTACTGGAGCAGACGAGAGGGAGCCTCCATGACTACTACCCAGATGAGCACCCACTCATTGTCACCACAACCGACACTGACAACCCCCAAGAGACCCCTTACGCCTGTGACATGCTCAGGCAACCCTTGTACCAAGGGGGGGTGCGGGCTGACACCCCACCCCTGTTCCCCACACTTCAACTCCAACACTGGGCTTTAGGCCCCCCTCCTCACAGCTACAAGTACAACCGTGGGGAGGACTTCGTCCACTACCCAATCACCTGTTATGCTCCATAGGGCACACCTTTGGGAGATCTCACTCGACCAGTCTTCAGGAGTTCCTAACAGCCTTGTTGACCTGCTCTTGTTCTGTCACTTGAGCTAGCGTGGGCTGTCATTCATACTTGTTGATAAGAAGTCCATAGCAGACGATCTGGAGAACTCAGATAGCAATGAAGAGGTAGAAGAAATGAATGACTCGCTCCTTATAAGCTGAGCTGGCTGATGCTCAATCAATCACGTGATGCGAGGAAGGAAGGGGGGGGGGGGGGAAACACCACGTATACAGCTGGATAAATT
>QFDY01014861.1:0-16337 GCA_003315925.1 Lactarius sp. MG121
CAAAAACAAAAAAACAGAAACTAAAGCGCGTCGTCGTACAATGAATGACTTAGGCAGGACTCCATACGTGCGTACGTATGGTCACAAGCGACGCGACGACTTATTTACGTGGACGAAACTAGGTCCGGGGAGCACCCCATAACGAGGCAGCTTTAGACGCTTCTATTTGAGGTAAGTGGCCGCTGCCCGATGAGAGGCTAACCCGGGTATATCACCAGCGCACTCATCACAATCTACACTCCAACGCTACTCCACTCCAATTTCTATTCCTCGACATCGAGGCAGTCGTGGATAACGACGAAGAAGAGGATTTGACGAAGAAGAATTTGGTGAGCCCGGTCAACGAAAGAATTGTTCCGGTGTCATATGCTCATAGCATATAGATCATTTTATCGATGAAGACATCGAAGAGAGCGACTCGGGGTGGGAAGGGCGAAGGTCGCTCACGCCATCTTTCGTCAGTGAGGCCTTGGAACTGCAGGCGCTCGTTGATAGCAGATTGGCTCACGTGCCGAGACACGACAATGACCCGGCAGAGGTCCCGCAGCACCTTCGTGTACCCGCTCAGGGCGACCCCGATGTATGGTCGGTCCCCGTGAGGGTAAGGTGCAAGTTTACCACTGGGGTAGGAGGTCGAACGATCACAACCAATATAGCCCAATTTAGAGATCAGTCTCGTCTGCCAGATTGGCCTCCGGGCAACCACAGGTGATGCGACCCGTCGACCGCGTATCACTTCCGTTTTCTGTCGCCCTGGGATTCCAGGGTATATTTTCATCGAAGGCTCTCTCCCTGACGTCGCAGCTGCCGTTCAAGGTCTGGTGAAGGTCAACACACAACCTCAGCTGGTGTCTGCCAATCAGCGCGTTGCGCTGCTCTCCCCTCGCAACCCATTGTCCCGCCCTATCCACGAAGGCGAATGGGTACGTTGCATGTTCGGTCCCTATCGTAACGACGCAGGATTTGTCTGTGGGCACGATCCAACAAGGGACGAGGGGACAATCGTCGCCCTAGCCCCTCGGATCCCTGAGAAGACAAGTAGGACCTCAAAACGCAAGAGGCTAGGCCGACTAGACCCGCGACCATGGACCGCGCGCCAGCTCGAGATGGTCTGGGGAACGTCTCAAGTGCGAAAGAACGACGAATATGAATTTCGACACAACAGGTACAAGTCGGGCCTTGTCCTGAAGCCTCTTGCCCCCGCCGGCCTCATGAAGATGTCGAGCACGCCCGATGATGTTGCCCACTTCTTAGGGGCATCGTACATCTGCAACCTTCCGTCGTTCGCCCCGTGGGTCCACTGATTCGCTCAAGACACTAAAGCCTCGTCAACGGGTCAAGGTCGAGTCTGGCGATCACAGCGGTGCTGCTGGGCACATCCACGACGTCATCGAGTCTGTGGCGACCGTATACTTACGTCATTTTGCTATAGATACGCCCATGCTTCAAGTCTCGCTACGTGCCCTGGCGCCGTACCAAATCGAAGGAGATCATATCAAGCTCCGGTGGTCTGGCTCATGCGGAATCGTAATGTCTGTTGACGAGGTCTCCAAGAAGCTGACCTACGTGGACAAGGAGTCGAAGCTTACAGTAGGCAGCAACCCTTCCTTGTACCACCACCATCTCTCTAAGCGCTGGTATTGGTTCTAGTTTACACATCGTTCAATACACCTTTCAAACACCTCTCAATAACCTGTCCTTTGGAGAAAACCGCCTGGGCCTAGCTCGCGACTCTCCCAAGGATGCACCATCCCGACCCACCGCCGGACCCACCATCCGACAACAATTCATTCCTATTCGACCTATTTTCAACCCCCCCTCCACTCAACTCCCAGAACGCCACATCCCGCCCGCTCATAACTGAAGGCGAGAACAACAACAACACTGCTGCCGAAGGGATCAGCAACCTCCCACGAAACCCCCCCTCAGACAACAATTTCCTTTTCGACCTCTTCTCAACCCCACCCCCCGTCCCAAGTAACGACGGATACATCACCCCACCCCACCAAGACTCCAAGATGAATTCACCAGAATCTGAAGAGCTCACAATCCCGAAGACAGAACCGGAGGAAATAGTCGTCCTCCCCCGCTCTGCCTCGAAGACCCCTCGTGTCCGTTCAAGACCCCTCTCGGTTATGTCAAACTGGACACACGCAACAAAAGTGAATGTTTCTGACACTAACTCTCCTGTTTCAGCCCCTGAACCCTGGAAGCCCGTTTGATTTGGGCAACACTTATGTCCGACAAGGGCAAAACAGAAACCAAGCGCAGTTGATTGAGGAAAAAAAAGAGATCTCGAAATACAAAGGTCTAAGGAATGAGGAAAAAGTTGGGAAAAGATGTGATGATCATTAAGCAGTAGTATCATGGGTTTATATATGGTTGCGGATACCCTTGGGATCCCCCCGTTGTCAGATGTTGTGAGCGAGTGTTAAGCAGGTGATTTGTTGAATGACGTTGAGGTGTGTGTGATGACGCGATGACGTATGAGTGGCGAAATGATGGTATGTGTAGCGAGTGCGCTTGCAAACCCCTACACCCCATCCTCACCTCAAACCAATCCTCCAAAGACGCGATCAAAGGTAAACTACTTCCGGCACCCATGGAAATTAACAGACGCCCAATCTAACGCCCGGATCATATTATCCGGCCCGGATGCTGACCAAGACTCCCTGGATTACTTCCGAATCACCGATTCAGACCTCAAAGAAGAACTCCAACGCGAAATCAATGATTCCATCATGGGCTATAGTAGCTACTTTCTCAACGACCCACAACTAACCATCAGACCAGATGCAGGCTTTGTTCTAGGCGAGGCACGGCTACAAACCTCTGCCCTCATTATTATACAAGCACTGGACGCCGGAACAGCAACTCACCCCGGCGAAACCACTTGCACTTTTCTGACTCCCCGCTCGTGGTTTAGACTCGCAGCAGCCACACTTGCCGCTGTAATCAGAGGCAACTTGCGCACACCTAACACAGTCGCTAAAGGCGCTAACCCTATCAATACTAACGACTCCTTCGAGCTACACAACAGCCTCACACACCCACTCACGGAAGGCAACATCTTAAGACACATGGCCCTCCAAAGCGCAGGGTCCTTCGACAGCAACCGCAACAACCCAGCCAGGCAAACGCCAGACGAGTTCTACGACTCACTGCTCAACCTACAGTCCGACACCATCAAGAAGGCTGCAGAACAAGAAGCACTTTCTTCACTAGATCACACCACCATCAAGAAGGCAGTACACGACTCCCTAATCAACAACGAAGAATTCATGGCCAATGTCCACCAAGAGGTCAAAAACTCAATCTTCCAGCAGCTCAACAAGGACGCCCTGGACGATATCGACACATGGCGGGAAATCTATCGTGAGGAATTTAAAGAGGTGATGCAACAATAGATCGCCGTCAATAAGTTCGGCATGGACTCCTGCTTCGTCAAACCCGACGCCAAAGGTAAGAAATGGGCCAGAGCCACCACACCGGAGTCGGAAGACTCTATCAGACAAATTGAACATATTATGCGTATCGATTGCCAAGTGCAAATCGACGCAATGCGTAACACCACACTGACCGAGATAACCCTCCAAATGAACGAGGAGATCTCGGCTTACAGATCAGCGGAATTCACCCGCCTCCAAGCAGAAGCCATTAAGGGTCTCGAACAGGAAATCGAACTCTTGAAGATCAGCTACTGCCAAGAGCATGAAGAGTTCGCCCGTAAACATCGTGACTACACAAGGGAGCAAATGAAGTCGTGGAAGGTAAACCACAGTAACTCACGTAAATTCGAGTTCCTCCGCCGCGAGGCCAAAAACCTCGGTTACTCCCTTGTCGCTGACACCATAGACGCATACCACCCCAATTCCGACCCTATGGAGGCTGCGCTAGACTTCCTCCCCACGTCCCGCGCCTCCTCAAGAGCACCAACGCGAGGCAACACCCCAGTTCCCTCCTGGGAGACATCTCGGGCATGCCCGGTCACGCCCCCAAGGCTAACCGTCAATGCGTTAATCCCAGATCCAAACGTCACCCCGACCCCCGTTCGCGTCAAACGCGTCCGAACGGCCGACTCCGACCTAATCTCTGAACCATCAACGGACATGAGCACCCACATTGCTGTACGTCCTCTATTCATCCCTGAGGACACACCCCTCCCCCCTTCCTCCGAACCCTCCCCAATGGAAGAAGATAACCTCCTCGTCAACCTCAACAACCGCCTCATGGCCAACAATGGAGGCATAGAGGCATCGATGCACGCGCCCCAACGCGACACCGACCCCGCTCCTCCCGAACCCCCTCTCCCGGTTGCTGAACCCGAGCAACCACCTGCTCCTTCAAAGGAGCAGGCTCACCTCCCGACGCCCTTGACCTACTCTCCTTCACGACTCGTAGTTCCTCTCTTGCCTGCGCCCCCGCCGGCTGCACAGGAGAATGAGCTCGTCCTGATGCTCAGAGCAATTCAAGGCACCATTACCCACCTAGAGGCAAGGGTAGACGCACACGACGTCTGCATTACCGATGTCTCTACACGCTTACAAGAGGGACCGAAAGCTAAAGGAAAGCAGGTGAGGATGGCAGTCCCCCAGCTCCCTGAAGCTAGTAAGTCGTCCGGAGCGGAACAGACCCCGAGCCCCAGCGCCCGGGTCGACGACGCCCCTCCCGACACGCCCATCACGCGAACGGATGGTGAACGGGCTATACGCCCTGAAACCTACCTCAAATCGAGCCATCATCCGCGTCGCTGCTACGGTTTCTAACAAACACCGGCGCGATAACCTTCACGTAGGCGGAGCTGCAGCCGACATCCTCTCGTCGAGCGCCCCCTCGATCACGCACAGATGGACTTTAGGCATGGAGATGGAACACTCGGATGCGAGCCCATGATGCAAATCCTTGTGATAGACTCAGTAAAACCCACGTGCAATTTGACCTTGCCGCTCGGCAAAGCCCATGTGGGCCCATTGTAAATATAATGTGCATATATTTGTAAGGGCCCATTGAGCTAGTCTGTAAACAATATCGCATGGGCCGATAGTTCATCTGTGTAAAGTCCTGACAAACAGCTGGTGTGGGCCCACATCATCTGTGTTGCAAGGAGGACAGCTGCCGACTGAACCACTTGAATGGGCCCAAAATGGGCCTCTGACATCTGTGCCGATGATATTGTAATGGGCCCATGCTGCCGAGGTGCACATGCTGCTGATGACTTCGCATTGGCCCATTCTACTCATAGGTGCATTCTACCAAACAGCTTGTATTGGCCCACGCTGCCAAGGTGTACATGCTGCCGACAAGCATGTATTGGCCCGTTCTACCCATGAGTATATTCTGCCAAATGGCTTGTATTGGCCCATGCTGCTGAGGAGCACATGTTGCCGACGAGCTTGTGTTGGCCCATTCTGCCGATGAGGGTACTCTGCCGATGAGCTTGTATTGGCCCATTCTGCTCATTTCTGTATTCTGCCAAATAGCTTGTATTAGCCCATGTTGCTCGTAGGTGTCATCTGCCAATGAGCTTGTATTGGCCCATTCTGCTCATTTCTGTATTCTGCCAAATAGCTTGTATTGGCCCATGCTGCCAAGGTATACATATTGGCGACAAGCTTGTGTTGGCCCATTCTGCCCATGGGTGTATTCTGCTGAATGGCTTGTATTGGCTCATGCTATTGAGGAGCACATGCTGCCGACGAACTTGTGTTGGCCCATTCTGCCAATGAGTATACTCTGCCAATGAGCTTATATTGGCCCATTCTGCTCATTTGTGTATTCTACTGAATGGCTTTTATTGGCCCATGTTGCTTGTAGGTGTTATCTGCCGACAAACTTTTATTGGCCCATTCTTGTAACGCTACCACTGCGTCTAGTCCGACAAGGACACGTATGAGGGCGTTCACGACTTAGCGAGTCTCGTTGTATCGCAGATAGGTGCGAAGGATTCCCTGGTAAACGACCAAGGCAGTCCAGAAGGCCCGAAGGGTCAAGACCAGAGCGACAAGTATTTGCTGGCGCAAAATGGTGACAAGCCTTAGACTCGAAGGTCAAGGACAAACAACACGATCGAGACGCAAAGGTCCGAAGAGAGAGGAGATCGAAAGTGGTATTTGTGAAGAAGACCAAGATGGCGTATCTTGGTCTTTCCAGTCCACTATTTATACAAGTGAAGAGGTAGCTTTAAAGCTCCCCTATGAGTCCGATATCGTATAGCATAAGTAGCTTGAACCCTACTACCGCTATACTAGTAATGAGTAATCCTAACAATCACATGCTAGTACTACTCGTGCTGTGTAAGTCCGTGACTAATTCCTACTTACTACCATAGTCACAACCATGTAGTAAGCGTCCACTCGTACCTCGTATTGTCCGTCCGTTACATCACCCCCTTTTCAGCCGCGGCGCCCACGACGCCGGCGAAGGCGGGGGCCCGTCATCCATCCTTCCTGTACCTCCTCGATTCTCTCTAGTGCGTTAGCCATCTCGAGCCGGAACTTACTCTGTCCCAACTCCGCCTGGACCCCTCCGAGCGCGGCGGCGAGCTGGTGGAGCCGTTGCTCCATCCTCTCAGCCTCGTATGCGTAGGCCCGGTAGCGGTGAACCTCCGCTTTCAGGCTCACGTCGTGGAGCTCGCCAATCGTGCGATCGAGGCGAGGGCGGTCGTGGTAACCACCGGTGAAGAGGCTCATGTCCTCCTGCGGGTACTGGTCCTTCCCCATGGCCTTGACGTGAGGCTCGGCATAGAGGGGCTGCGAGTAGACCTTCTCGCTGTCCTCTACCAGGCCGAGCACGATGGGGTTGGAGCCCATGACGACTTGGACGTACGCGGCCTGGCACGTCCGTCCTTGTCCGTCGTTGATGGGGTAGTGGATAAAATCCTCCCCGCGGTTGTATCGGTACCTGTGAGGCGGCGGCCCCATGGTGGCGTGTCGTAGTCGGAATAGTGGGAAAGGAGGGGGTGCGTCGGCCCGCACGCTGCCTCGGTACAGAGGACGCCCACGAGTGTCGCAGGCGTAGTGTTATGATCCGACGCTTCGGACTTCCTCTGTGTGTATCTTTGCTGTCTTGTTTCACTTCGCTTCATTTGTCTTCTATTTTGTTACCAAAGGGGCTATCATTGTTAGCCACCCTAGACTCCGTTTCCACATCAGTGCCTTGACTTGTTTTGACTCTTTGCTTCTGTATGGGCTTGTGTTCACGTTGTTTGGAACCCCGTCCTATTTAAAGCTGTACTTTACTTTGTAGGAAGCCAGACTTGGCTTCGTTTGCAATCTAGCAACCTTGCCTTCGCCCTTTGGTGTGACTCAGCCTCTCTCCTCTTCTTGTGCATCCCCTACCTCTGTCCCTAACCCGGACACCCTCGAAGTCTTTGCAGTTGAACTATATCAACGCGTCACACCTGTCAAACTCTGTGTACTCGCAAGACTGAGTATAGAGAAGTGTTAAACACTTCGGGCGAGGAGCCTTAGTTACAGAGTAGTGGCACGTATCGTGCCACACCCCAGACCACTTGTATTTCATAGCAATAAGACAATAGACGTCTTCGCTTGATACTTGTGTGATATCGAACCCCTTGAACCTGCGTCCCTGCTAGGACGTAACACGTAGGGGGTTTCGGCGGGGTTGTCAGTGTCCGTGGCGGTGGAGATGAGGGGGTGCTCAGCTGGGTAACTGTCCGCTAAGCTTCCTCGGACTTGCTCGAGGACTGTCTCCTCGCCTCCTGCCGTTCTCTCTTCTCCCGCATCCACTCTCGTCGCCTCCGAAGGGCTTCTCACCGTCGTTCGGCCGCTTTCCTCAGCTGTTCCTGCTGCCAATCCTCCGCCACCCGCCTCCACCGTTGCTCCTTCCACTGCTCCCAGTCGACCGTCGCTTGCGTCTTGGGTTTCTTCTTCGACTCGGTACTCGACTCGTACTTGGAGAGGTCGAGGTGAGGGAGGCGCAGACTCTGGGAGAGCTGCGCGAAGCCAATCAACTTCAGCTGTCGTGAAGGGGACTTCGTTGATACGTTGTCCGTCTTGTGAGAGGATCCACCAAGTGGCGGGGTTGCTGGTTCCGTCGGCGTAGCTGGCTGGGATGGTGGATTGAAGGGCGTCTGAGAGCTCTTGGTAGGTGATGGGGCCCGTGTTACGGGCAACTCAAGCAATGGCCTCGGCGGCAGAGGGAATGGACATTGTGGCGATAATGGAGTGGAGGAAGCCAGGATGATAGTGGAGAGAGGACGATGGGGTTTGCTGCCAGGTTGGTGCTGTTCTTAAGCGATGTTCGTGTTGGGGGTTTAAAGATTGATACTCAGCTATAGCCTCATCCGCGAATACGTCATCCTTATCAACCCACTGGTTCTCCGAGTCTGGGTATCCTTTCCATTTGATTAGATACTGTAAGCGTTTCCTTCTGCCGGAAAGCTGATGGTCCAGAATCTTCTCGACTTCGTATTCTTCTTCCCCTTCCACCAAATCGGGTGCTGGGCGTTGGAAATTTTCTCCGTGCATGAGCGTCTCGCGATAAGGTGTGAGAAGATCGATGTGGAACACGGGGTGGATGCTCCACTGTGTGGGAAGTTCCAGTTGATAGTTTACCGGTGATAGAATTCGTGTGATTTTGAAGGGTCCGTGTCTTCTAGCCACTAGTTTGGGAGTTGGCTGATTGGTTCTCAGATGGCGTCCTTCCAGCCATATGTAATCTCCGAGTCGGAATTTCGGGGTGGTTCGGTGTTTGACCCACATGAGTTGTGCCTTCTTGATAAGCTCCTGGGCTTCTTTTCGGGCTTCTCGGAATTGTTCCAGCCTCGTGGTGACCTGTGGGATTGGAGAGGGCTTATCGAGCCAATCAGCGCGCGGGTCGTATCCCATGAGGAGCGAGAATGGGGACTTCCTTGTTGCCTCGTGGGGCCAGTTGTTGTGAGCAAATTCTGCTATCGGTAGGAATGCCGCCCAGTTGTCCTGTCGTTCATTAGCCCAGAATCGGAGATATTGCTCCAGCCATTGATTTGTTCTCTCCGACTGTCCGTCTGTTCGGGGGTGGTACGCTGTAGAGATGTTTTGCTTGATCTCTAGTATTTTGCAGAGTTCCCTTGTGAACTTTGACGCAAATCAAGGGTCTCTGTCACTGATGATCTTCGAGGGGAGTCCAAATCTCTTGAAGACGTGGGTCGCGTAAAGTCCTGCGGTTTCTTCGGCTGAGATTTCTTCGTTGCAGGGTATGAATATGGACGCCTTGGTGCAGTCGTGATCTGTTACAGTAAGGATAGAGTCGTAGCCTTGCGATGTGGGGAGCTTAGTGATAAAGTCAAGGGCTATAGTCTCGAATGGTAACGCATCTTCCTTGGGGGTTATGGGCATCAACGAGGCCTTTGTGGGGCGTGTGTTGACTTTGTGTCTTTGACATTCGGCGCATCCTTGGACGTAGTTTTTCACATCTAACTTCAACTCCGGCCACCAGTATCGTCGTTCTACCAGTTGTATGGTTCTTGCGATTCCGGGATGTCCGTGTACCGGTGGGTCGTGATGGGCGGATATGAGCTCTCGTTTTTCGTCTAACGATCCTGTAATGACGTACTTCCCTTGTCGGTACCACGCTCCATCGATGTGCTTTAATTGGTGTGGGTCTACCCAGTAGCGGAGGGTGATTTCGGTTTGCGGTGGCTGTTGGGTGGCTTGTATGGTTGTAACCCTTGCGAATACATCTTCTGGTAGAACTACAACATTTTCGTTGTCTTTTTCTCCTTGATCGTAGTCTGGTCTTCGCGACAGGGTGTCAGCCCTGCCGTTTTTCTTTCCTGGAATGTGGTGAATTTTGAAGTTGTATTCCATCAGTTCGAGTACTTCCCGGGCTACTCTCCGGCTTATCTTTTGCAGGAGTTTCCAGTACTGGAGATTCATGTGGTCCGAGTAGATCTTGATTTTGTGTGGGGATCTGACTAGCAACGGTCTCCAGTGCCTAAGTGCTTTGACGATGGCGAGGAGTTCTAAGTCGTAGATGTCGTAGTTTCTCTTGGCTTCATTCAAGGTGGCTGAATAATATCCGAGGGGGTGCTTTTTGCCGTCTTCCTTTCTTTGAAGTAGTACTGCTCCAGTTGCAAATCCCGACGCGTCTACTTCTAGTTCGAATGGGTCGTCCAGCTTTGGGTGAGCTAGTACTGGTTCTTCCGTTACTAAGGACTTGAGCTTCCTAAAGGCTTCATCTTCTTTGTCTGTCCATCTCCATTCCGTGTCTTTCCTCGTGAGTTTGTTGAGTGGTTTGGCGTGTGTGGCGAAGCCGCGAATGAAGAGTCGGTAAAAATTGCAGAAGCCTAGGAATGAGCGTACGTCACGGACCTTCGTTGGCGTGGGCCAATCCTTGATACCGGAAATTTTTACCGGGTCCATGCGTGTTACCCCCTTTTCAAGGATTACCCCCAGGTAATCCATTCGCGGCTTATTGAAGAGGCATTTTTCGAGTTTGAAGTAAAGGTCGTGGTCCATTGCTACCTGTAATACTTCGTGTACCGCTTCTTCGTGTTCTTTTTGTCCTGCTGGGTCTCTTGTGGCTATGCCGATGTCATCCATGTAGACTCGTATGATGGTGCCCTTTTGTTCGTGTTTTGTGATCGTGTCTCGGTATATGGTGTTCATCATGGTTTGAAAGGTTGCCGGCGAGTTGGTGAGTCCGAAGTATATGACCGTGGGTTCGAAGAGTCCATACCGTGTTTTAAATGCTGCCTTATGTTCGTCTCCTTCCCGTATCCTTACGTTGTTGTATCCCCATCGTACGTCGAGTTTGGTGTAGGTGTGTGCTTGACTGAGATCCGTGATGAGGTCGGAGATGAGAGGGAGAGGATATTGGTTGCGAATGGTGACCGCGTTAATTTTCCGGTAGTCCTGTACTGGTCGTAGTTTCCCGTCCTTTTTCTTGATGAAGAAAAAGGATGATGCGTAAGGGGATTTGGAGGGGCGTATGTATCCTTTCTTGAGTTGTTCGTCGAGGAATTCTTTAAGTTTGCCGTCTTCCTCTTGTGTCATGGGGTAGACTTTGCAGTCAATTGCCGATGGAGTGCCTTCCTTGAATTCGATTGCGTGATCCCATGGCCGAGAAGGGGGGAATCGGTTGGATGCTTCTTCGTTGAAGATTTTTGCAAACTGTGCATAAGCTGGGGGGAGTTCCACTTTGTCATGGAATTGCTTAGCTTCGATGGCCAACTCCGTTGCTGTGGTGCGGAGGTGACTTTCTTCTTCTAGTTCTTCGACGATGTTCCTTTTCTCCTCTTTGGAGGTTGCAGCTCCTATAACGTGATGTTCCTTGCTGGGGTTGATTGATCGGATAACAATCAGTAGCATCTTCTCGTGTATGGTGGTGTATCTCCAGTTGATCGTGGGTTCGTATACAGCCAACCAGGGATATCCAAGTACCAGGTCTTCGTTTCCTAAGTCGGTGACCAGGAAGTGCATCTTTTGCCGTCGCTGGTTAGTTTGAACGTCGAGGTCCACGAAGTGAGTGATACTGCCTGCTTTGTTTTCCGTATTGTCTATATTCCATATTTTCCTTGGACGTTCGAGCGTTTGCAGTCCGAGACCCATTCTTTTAGCGAATGATGGACGTATAAAGTTGTCCGTTGCTCCTGAGTCTACCAATGTTTTGATGTCGGCCATAGCGTAATTCGTGTGGATCGAGACTGGAATTCGAAGAGATCGATAGCGAGTCATGATTACAGAATTACAGTTGACTGCCCTCACCCAGGCCGATGGGTTTAGGCGTTCTGAAAACCCTCCTTTCCCCACATTTCTTGGAGGATGAGGTCTTTTACATCATCACTTTCTCCTGCCACCCCTGCCAACCAGTCCTTTGCTCGCTGCTGCGGAGGTGCCGTACTGACTGCCCGGACTTGCGCTGGGGCTTCTTCTTGTGTGTAGTAGTCAGTTTCAGTCATCCGACTGGTGGTTGCTCGTTTACGCGGCTGTGGGCAGTTTCGTGAGAAGTGTCCAGTCTGGTTGCAGTTATAGCAGATAACTGTCCTCATGTCTCGGGGTGGAGGTCCTCTTCCTCGTCCGTACCCTCCTTGTTGTGGCCTTGGGATGAGGGCCTGTTTGCGTCTCCTACTTCCGCCACTCTTGCCTGTGTTCTGTCTGCTGATGTGTCCATTGCGTTCGGATCAAATCTGGGCGGTGGTGGTCCTCTTGGTGGGCCCCAATTGGGGGGTTGTGGTCTCCAACGGGGTTGTGCAGATGAAGGGGGCATTTTGCTTTTGAAGTTATCGAGGCGTGCCTTCATATGGATGTATTGTTTCTGTCGGCGTAGGGCACATCTTTTCCAGTCCTTGAAGGTGTGGGGTTCGTCCAGCTCGTACACCTTCATGAACAGGGCTCGTGGTAGCCCTGCCGTAAATCGATCGATGGTTTGTCGGTCGTTCAGGTTATAGTGAGCTTTCCTTGCCAGGTGTTTGAACTGGACCACATACGCGTCAATATCTTCTACTGTCATCTTAATCCCTTTCTGGAGTTCGGCCTGGGCTTGTTCTTCTTCCAGAATGTTGGAGAATCGTTTGGCGAATTCGGTGGCAATGTGATTCCATAGGGTTTGGGAGTATTGGCTTACTCCTCTCCGTACTTCTCTGTTTAACCATTCGAGCATGGTCAGCGTCCATTCGCTTACGTTGACTCCTTTGACGTATCCGAGGAAGAGGAGTGATCTTCGGTATTCGTTTTGCATGATGGGGGCATCCAGGTTCATCCCCCAGTACACGTGCCATTGTGTCAAAAAGGCTTCGTATTTAGTACGGTCTCCGTCGTATACTGTCGGAGGTTCACCTGATAGTCTGTCTGATCCGTGTCCTCCGCCTCCCCCTAGTCCGGGAGGGGGTCCTCCTGCTGGTGGTCCCGGCGGTCCTTCTCCTCCTGGGGGTCGTCCTCCTCCTGGGAATCCTCCTCCCATGGGTCCTTGTCCTGGGAATCCTCCTGGCAGTCCACCGGGTGGTGGCGGTGGTCCTGTTGGTGGATCCGGTTGGTCCGGGCCTATTGCTCTGAATAGAGCGGCGTCATCCGCCGTCATTCTGTGACCTGTAGAGGGGTTTATGGGGTTGAGGATGGCCTCGGCTTCTTCTCTGATACGTCGTACTTCCTCTATGGTTTGGGCTTCTATAACCGTAGCCATAGGACTTCTGATGTGAATTTCTTCTGGTACCGTGATGTGTAAGGACTCAGCTATATGGGCCAGTAGGCTTGAGTCATCTCCCGTTCCTGGTCGTGCTTCACTTTCCGTTGCGGTGTGCTCTTCTATTGGTTCTTCGTGGCTTGATTCTGAGGGTGCTTGTTCCCTTGGCTGTTCTTCTTCGCTTTCGTCACTGCTGTCTCCGTCGAGTGATCCCCAATCGTCTCCATGGAGTTCCCTTGAGTCGATGTCGCAATGGTAATGCCTTCCCGCTGGTCTGACGACGTCCCACCGATTGTCTATCGGGTTCCACATAATTTCCATCCAGCAGAAGTTGGAATAGTTAAACTCAACTGGTCGGTATCTGATAGCTTCTCCTGGGAAGTCGACAAAGTATCCGGTATCTCCTCTGTATTCTCTCCACCTAGCTGCTCCTAGGAATCGTTGTGGTACCGATCGTTCTCCTCTTGTTTCAAGGGTGTAGGTTCGGAAGTTTCTCCACTGATCTCTTGTGGTGAACGCCACGGTTGGGATATCTTGGTCTTAATGTAACGCTACCACAGCGCTTTAGTTCGGCTTGAACTCGTATGAAGGCGTTCACGACTTAGCTAGTTGTTGACCCGCTCGCAGAGTCTCGATAAGTCCGTAGAATACAACTAAGGCGATCCACAGTATCCGCCCTAATAGTACTAAGGCAACTCCGACTTGGTGCGTCGAAAGGGCCAGGATCCTAGACTCGTAGGTCAGGGTTTAGAAGGGTCGTTCCCTTTTAGAAGTAGGAAGGCTTCGAAGCCTCCTCGTAGACGAGTGAGAGTAGTGGTATTGAGAAGAAGACCAAGATGGCGTATCTTGGTCTTTCCAGTCCACTATTTATACAAGTGAAGAGGTAGCTTTAAAGCTCCCCTATGAGTCCGATATCGTATAGCATAAGTAGCTCGAACCCTACTACCGCTGTACTAGTAATGAGTAATCCTAACAATCACATGCTAGTACTACTCGTGCTGACTGATGCGTAAGTCCGTGACTAATTCCTACTTACTACCATAGTCACAACCATGTAGTAAGCGTCCACTCGTACCTCGTATTGTCCGTCCGTTACAACCTTGGTACAAGGGACGCCTGCGGGTGTCGCAGGCGTAGGGAGTTTTGGTGGGGTCGTCAGTATCGGTGGCCGTGGAAATGAGAGGGTGCTCAGCTGGATAGTGGTCCACTAAGCTCCCTCGGACTTGTCCGAGGATTGACTCCTCGCCTCCCGCCATTCTCCCCTCTCCCACATCCACTCTTGTCGTCTCCGAAGGGCTTCCCTCCGTCGCTCAGCCACCTTCCTCAGCTGCTCCCTCTGCCAGTCCTCCGCTACTTGCCTCCATTGCTGCTCCATCCGGTACTCCTCCCAGTTGAACGTGGCTTGCATCTTGAACTTCTTCCTTGGTTCGATACTTGACTCGTACTGGGAGAGGTCGAGGTGAGGGAGGTGCAGACTCTGGGAGAGCTGCACAAAGCCTATTGACTTCAGCCATCGTGAATGGGACCTCGTTGATGCGCTGTCTGTCCTCAGTGAGGATCCACCAGGTGGTGGGGTTGCTGGTTCCGTCAGTGTAGCTGGCCGGGATGGTGGACTGGAGGGTGGTTGTAAGCTCTTCATAGGTGACAGGGCCCGTGTTTCGGGCAACACGAGTGATGGCCTCGGCGGCAGTGGGAATGGACATTGTGGTGATAATGGATGAGAGGAGGCCAGGGTGGAATCAGAGAGAGGATGATGGGGTTTGCTGCAGGGTTCTCACCACTTTTAAGTGATGTGCGTGTCAGGGATTTAGTGATTGATACTCAGCTATGGCCTCATCCGTGAACACGTCATCCTTATCGACCCACTGGTTCTCTGAGTCGGGGTATCCCTTCCATTTGATCAGATATTGTAAACGCCGCTTCCTGCCGAAGTGCCGATGATCTAGAACTTTCTCGACCTCGTACTCCTCTTCCCCTTCTATCAAGTCTGGTGGTGGGCGCTGGAAATTTTCTCCATGCATGAGCGTCTCACGATAAGGAGTGAGAAGGTCGATGTGGAACATGGGGTGAATGCTCCACTGCGGGGGAAGGTCCAGTTGATAGTTTATGGGCAATAGTACTTTATTGATTCTGAACAGTCCGTGCCTTCACGCTGCTAACTTGGGAGTGGGTTGATTCATTCAGAGGTGCCTTCCTTCGAGCCACACATAGTCCCCTATGTGGAGTTTGGGCATATCTCGGTGTTTCACCCACAGGGATTGTGCCTTTTTGATAAGGTCATGTGCCTCCCTCTGTGCTTCTCGGAATTGCTCCAGCCTTGTGGTGACCTGTGGGATAGGAGAGGGCTTATCGAGCCAATCAGCGCAGGGGTCATATCCCATGAGGAGTGAGAATGGAGACTTCCTTGTTGCCTCGTGAGGCCAATTGTTATGCGCGAATTCTGCTATGGGTAGGAATGCCGCCCAGTTATCTTGTTGCTCGTTGGTCCAGAAGCAGAGATACTGTTCCAGCCATTGGTTCATTCATTCGGATTGTCCATCCGTTCGAGGGTGATATGCTGTCAATATGTTTTGCTGGATTTGTAGTATCCGACACAGTTCTCTCGTGAATTTGGATGCAAATCGAGGGTCCCGGTCGCTGATGATTTTGGACAGCAATCCGAAATGTCTGAATACATGAGTGACGTACAGTCTGGCAGTCTCTTCGGCCATTATTTCCTCCGTGCATGGAATGAATATTGACGCTTTGGTACAGTCGTGGTCTGTGACGGTGAGGATGGCATTGTTTCCTTGGGAGTTGGGGAGTTTGGTGATGAAGTCTAAGGCTATGACTTCGAAAGGGAGTGCATCTTCTTTGGGAGTTATGGGCACCAGGGGGGCTTTGGTAGGGCACGTATTGACTTTGTGTCATTGGCATTCTGTGCATCCTTGTACATAGTTTTGCACATCTAGTTTCAGTTCTGGCCACCAGTATTGTCGTTCCACTAGTCTTGTAGTCTTCGCAATGCCCGGGTGTCCATGTACCGGTGGGTCGTGATGAGCCGAGATGAGTTTCTGTTTCTCCTCCAGCAAGCTCGTGATTATGTACTTTCCTTGTCGGTACCATGCTCCGTCAACCTACTTTAACTGTTGTGGATCTACCCAGTAGCGCAGTGTGATTTCTGTTTGAGGGGGGTTTTGCGCAGCTTCTACTACGGTGGTCTTTGCAAACACATC
>QFDY01015187.1:0-17567 GCA_003315925.1 Lactarius sp. MG121
TAGAAGACAAATGGAGCGAAGTGAAACAAGATAGCAAAAGATACACACAGAGAAAGTCCGAAGCGTCAGATCATAACAGACGTCCACCAATTCTGCCTTTCAATGAGATGTAAGCAAGAATTATTTGCATGGATGAGAGAGTTGGACATCACCTGGAATGACTGGTTGGCAGACATGGAAGGTATTGACAAATGCCTTCACAAGTCGAATATCACATCTCATATCTATCCATTCCTACCCCAGCCACTCCCTTGGGGACTCAACATATATCACATCGATGAGCCAGAATCTAACGATCGCAGATTTAGAGCTCATCTAGACCATTTAGAAGGGATGGCCCTGCTACCTATCCCTCCCCGTCCTCCACTCAGAGACCCCATTCTGCCACACAATCCCCCACTTCGAAGACCTCAACTACATGAGGAAGGACCTCAAGATGTCTGCTGCCTTTATTGTGATGCAATGCATATGTCGTGTCTATGTCCGAGGCCTCACATAGTCTGTACATGTTCAATGTGGTGCCTCGTCCCCGTTCATCACCCTGGGTTTGGACAGCCCTGCACAACTTGGGTGCTTGATTCCCCTATTGATCATACCAGAATGAACCCTTATGACCCTACTGACCCCATTAGACTGTGATCTCCTTATGGGTGAAATGAAAGAGTCGGCAAGGCGCCTCGGGCATAGAAAGGGGGCTGTGTCACATGATCATGACACATGATGTGGCATGGAAAGATTCATGCTGATGATGATGCTGCCAGCAGAGTAGAATGGATGACTCATTGCTCTTCATATACAGAAAACAGTCCAGGAAATCACAGTTTGTATGAGTATAAGTATGAGGCCAGATTGCCAGTAGTTACCTTGTCTTAGCTTTGTCAAATCCCAGCCAAGTGCTCTTTCATTGTGACTGAAGCCAGCACATCCCACTCATCTCTTACATTTTCTTTGATAGAAGTTGAAGTGCAGCAATGCATGCAGCTTAACAGGAATGGTGTTCTCACCTTTGAGTAGGCTGAGAGACTATGGAGTGGAGAGGGTGCACAAGTGAAGAAGAGAGTGAATGTCTATATTCACCTCCCTTCCCATAGGAGGGATTATATACCCTATGGCCCTACCATGTCCGGAAGCGCAAAAGTGATGAGTACAGGTGTCCACAATATCACGTTTTTACATATGCCTGACATAAATTACCACTTCAACTTAATACTTGCAGTAATGTTGTAACTGCTATAGATAAGGCCTTACGTACTTATGGCATTCCAACAGAAGTGACCCTTCTATCTGACATCATTACTCTAGAAGGCCAAACCTTTGTTGGCGCCTTCTATCCATCTTACTCCCGTCATCATCCCAAATGATCCAGCTGGATTGTAACACTCTATTACCAAAAACATTTGCATGTTCTGGACTCCTGGATCCAACAGGCAGCTAACTGAAGACCCTGCTATGTCACACTGGTATGGGAGCATTACACTAAGCAATGGCCTGCCTTC
This sequence comes from Lactarius sp. MG121, assembly GCA_003315925.1. Taxonomy (NCBI): domain Eukaryota; kingdom Fungi; phylum Basidiomycota; class Agaricomycetes; order Russulales; family Russulaceae; genus Lactarius; species Lactarius sp. MG121. The sequence goes on from QFDY01015187.1 coordinate 1,497, forward strand.
CTCACCAGTGTAGCGGTATGACTTAACACTACACCAAGCCAAGTGTAATGCTACCACGGCGTTAGTCCAACTTGGACTCATACAAGGGCGTTCACGACTTAGCGACGTTCGTATAGATGTAGTATCGTTTCCCTGATCCCATAGAATACCACTAAGGCAGTCCACAGAGCACGTATGGCGACGACCAGAGTTACCATGACTTGTAATGGCAGACGAGCCAGGTCCTAGGCACAGAGGTCAGGAAGTAGAAGAGCAGTCCTAGACACGAAGGTCAGGACACGAAAGGAGACAGGTGAGGCATGTAGGCCCAAAGGCAAATAGAGAGAAGTGGTATTTAGAAGAAGACCAAGATGGTTTATCTTGGTCTTCCCACTCCACTATTTATACAGATGAAGGGGTAGTTTTAAAACTCCCCTATGAGACTTGTACCCTATAGCATAAGTAGCTCGAACCCTACTACAGCTATCCTAGTAATGAGTCATGCTAGCAATCACATGCTAGCACAACGCGCTGACTGATCTAAGTCCATGACTAATTCCTACTTACTATCGTAGTCATAACCATATAGTAAGAGTCCACCTTGTCTTTCATAAAGTCCGTCTGTTACACCAAGTGAGGGTTTGTGAACTGCTGAGGGCAAGGACTCAAGCTTGGCGCAGAGATAAATCATGTGCTAGACTTACTGTTACAATCATAGGACCCCAAGGCAGCCCAGGCTGTGGCACATGCACAGCTGGCAGAGGCTAAGCTGGAGGCAACATGTGACAAGGCAGTACAATGCACACTGGAGCATGTGTGGCATGTTCTAGACTCTGTGACATCATAGTGATGTCATAGTCATGTGACCTGGGTCTGGACTGACCTAGACCACTGACGACAGATGGTGCAATGCCTCATGTGACCTTCTAGTAGGTTCCATGGCTGCACACGGACCACTGAACCCTAATAGAGCGGACTTAGCTGGGTACAAACCTTATATACCTGCATGTATTATACCAGTGCTGTTTTGTACTCAAGTCCCCAGACTTGAGATACTTAGCAATACCAGCATTGTATTCAGGGGACTGCTGCTCTGCTTCTTGAGACCATCCTCTCATCTTGTTCATCACTGTTCTCACTGCACCACTTTGTGTGTACGCCTTTATTGATCCAAGTCTCCTTTGTCACTGTCCTAGACGATGACCTTGAACCTGTCTTCCACTGTGCCGCTTGCTGGTAACCCTAGGTCTGGACGTTGCCCTGCTGGTGGCATTACACTTACAGTCAATGTGAAGCATGCACACACTTAATGTTATGCTCCATAGGGTGCACCTTCAGGAGATCTCACTCAAGTGGTCTTCAAGAGTTCCTAACAACCTTGTTGACCTGCTCTTGTTCTGTCACTTGAGCTAGTGCCTGCTGTCATTTGAGTTGTTCGATAAGATGTCCAAAATGGACAATCTGGAGGAGTCGGATAGCAACAAAAATGTAAAAGAAAAGAATGACTACACTCCTTGACTAGAGTGGACACTCAATGAATCCGGTGGGGAGAGTCATGTGACAAGTTGGTCAACTCTGAAGACTTGTAGTGAGAGGGAGAAGCCACTATAACAGTTGGACGAACTCCAAGGACTGCGTAGGGCACGGGACGCCACTGTGATGCTGGACTGACTCTGAGGGCATGTAGGGCAAGAGAGGAAGAGGATGGATTCAGAGACAAGAGGGGGGAGCTGGAGAACTACTCAGACTAGGTTGTATGGACTACACAAGAAGTCAAAGCTACCATCTAAGGTTGCTTCTATGTGCTACTTATACTGCTAGGGATGGCTATTCGAACTCAGCTGAAGCCCTAATATAACAGTCCTAGGAATGAGTCATACTGCTGCAGAACTGCAGAAACACATGTCCAACGCCACTGATGGTGGCTGAAACATACAGCTCCTGGGCGCATCAAGCCACAGGAATGAGGCACAATCAATAAGTCCAAAACAGGTAATGGATCACAAACCAGGCACTATCAGCCAACACATTCCAATCCAGGCTCAGGCTCATCTGGACTCTTCTGGTGTGGGTCTAGCCAGGTCATGTGCCAGGGTCACGTGATGGGCAAATGACATCATCAGGCGCTAATCTTCCGGACCTTGAGGTGGGTCTTGTGGGAACATATACTGGGTGCTCAGTATGGCAGTGCACAGGTGGAGAGCACTGTCTTTGTGGAACTTGTAAAGACATTCCCTTGTTTCAGCTTCTTTGGCTGCCATAGCATCGGCATCTGTCGTATGTCAGGGACTTGCAGGTTTCCAGGCTATGAAAGGCTCTGGGTCTTCTTGTAACATTACCACAGGAACATTATGCATGATGTGCGCTTCACTAAGTTGCTCAGGCTGAGGTAACGAGATGCGAGGCAGTCAGTTAAGACTGAGTCAGGTAATTCACAAGTGCCACATGGTCTCCTCAGACATGCAGGCAGTAGCGGGAATTCTGGGGTTCAAGCGCAAAGGCAAACCAAAGTTGTGCTCAAGCAAAAAGGGGAGCGTAAAGTCATTCGTGAGATGACAGTGATGTGGTATTACACAAGAAGTCAAGTCTACTGTACAAGCTAGGTAGCATGCAACTTATATACTAGTACAAGATGTTTGTCCATGACAAACATATGGTGCAATACTTGGGTTCTGAACAAAAGTAGAACAAAGGTGCAACTATAGTAAGAAAGGGTGGTGATTGTGTGGGGTCATGTGTGAGTCAGCTGAGACCGGAGCACTGTGAACTTTAATATACAAGGAAGAGGGCGTAAAGAAGTATCGTGCAGCAAAGAGATCATGGGAAACGGTTGGGCACATAAGGAGTTATGGATGTAGCAAGATGGGACAGGGAAGTAAGAAGCAGGGAATGGAAGCATCCAAAGGGAAAGAAAGGGAAATCATGACACTTCTTTTGGTAGTGTCATGGGGCATGGGGAGTTGTTGGAGGTCTGACTGTAACACTTAAACACCTTTGTACAAGGGGCAAGTATGCTGTGTCACACAGTGGTAAGCTGAGTGGAGAACCAAGAGGACAAGTTGGTTCCACTCAGGATGCTACAGGCAAGCTTAAGTATCTACTGCTGTAACGCTACCATGGCGTCAGTCTGACTTGGACTTGTACAGTGGCGTTCACAACTTAGCGGGTTTGAGAGACTCTCTCACAGTCTCGGTGATTCCGTAGAATACGACTAAGGCGATCCACAGTACTCACCTGAACAGTACCAAGGCAACTCCAAGTTGATGACTTGAAAGTGCCAGTGCCCTAGACACGAAGGCTAGGAATATGAAGTTCTGAAGGAAGAAGGCGCAAAGGCCCTTTCAAGAGACGAGTTAGAATGCTGGTGGTATTAGAAGAAGACCAAGATGGCGTCTCTTGGTCTTCATAGTCCAGTATTTATACATATTGTAGAGGTAGCTTTAAAGCTCCTCTTCGAAATAGTATCCACTAGCGTTAGTAGCTCGAACCCTACTACCGCTATCCTAGGAATGAGTAATACTAGTTATCACATGCCAGTATTACTCCTGCTGACTGATCTGTATAGTCCATGACTAATTCCTACTTACTATCGTAGTCATAACCGTATAGTAAGAGTTCACTTTGCATCCGTACCGTATAATCGTCCACAAAAGTCCCGACCACGACATCACCCCCTCTTCAGGTGCGGCGCCCATGACGCCGACGAAGGCGCGGTCCCATCATCCATCCATCCTGCACCTCCTCAATCCTTCCAAGTGCGTCAGCCATCTCCAGGCGGAACTTACTACGTGCCAGCTCCCCTTTGACTCCTCCGAGTGCAGCGGCGAGTTGATGAAGCTGTTGCTCCATCCTCTCGGCCTCGTACGCGTAGGCTTGGTATCGATGGACCTCCGCCTTGAGACTGACGTTGTGGAGCTCGGCGACCACGCGGTCGAGATGGGGGTGGTCGTGATAACTGCTGGCAAACAGGTGCATGTCTTCCTGTGGGTAGTGGTCCTTGCCAGTCGCCTTGACATGGGGCTCGGCGTAGAGAGGCTGCGAGTAGACCTTCTCACTGTCCTCAATGAGCCCCAGGACGATGGGGTCGGACCCCATGATGACCTGAGTGTACATGGCCTGGCACATCCACCCCTGTCTGTCAGTGATGGGGTAATGGATAAAATCCTCCCCGCAGTTGTATCAGTATCCATGAGGGGGTGGCCCCATGGTAGCATGTCGAAGGCGAAATAGTGGGAATGGGGGCGGAGCATCGGCTCTAACACCGCCACGGTAGAGGGGGCGACCACGGGTGTCGCAGGCATAGGGGGTTTCATCGGGGTTGTCAGTATCAGTGGCCGTCGAGATGAGAGGGTGCTCAGCTGGATAATGGTCCGCTAAGCTTCCTCGGACTTGCTCGAGGATTGACTCCTCGCCTCTCCCTCATCCACTCGCGTCTCCTCCAAAGGGCTTCCCACCGCCTCTTGGCTGCCTTCCGCAACTGCTCCCTCTGCCAATCCTCGGCTATCACTCTCCATCTCACCTCCTGCTCCCGTGCCTCCCAGTCGAGCGTGGCCTTCGTCTTGGGTTTCTTCCTGGGTTCGATACTCGACTCGTACTGGCCGAGGTCGAGATGGGGAACGTTCAGCATCTGGGAGAGCTGCACGAAGCCGATCAACTTTGGCTGTCGTGAATGGGACTTCGTTGAGGCGTTGCCCGTCTTCGGTGAGGATCCACCAGGTGGCGGGGTTGCTGGTTCCATCGGCGTAGCTGGCCGGGATAGTAGACTAGAGGGTGGCAATGAGTCCTTCGTGGGTGACGGGGCCCATGTTTCCGGCAATGCGAGCGATGGCCTCGGCAGCAGAGGGAACGGGCATGATAGTGAGTATGGAAGAGAGGAAGGAGCCAGCGTGAATTGAGTGGAGGGAGGATGAGTGTTGTGGGTCGGTCCTTCCTGCTTTTAAGCTGCTTGCAAGTCAGGGATTTAATAATCGATACTCAGCTAAGGCCTCGTCTGCAAATACATCATCTTTGTCGACCCACTGGTTCTCCAAGTCTGGGTATCCCTTCCACTTGATCAGGTACTGAAGGCGTCTTTTCCTGCCAAAATGCCGATGGTCCAGAACCTTCTCAACCTCGTATTCTTCTTCTCCTTCCACCAAATCTGGTGGCGGACATTGGAAATTTTCTCCATGCATGAGCGTTTCACGATAAGGCATGAGAAGATTGATATGGAACATGGGGTGTATGCTCCACTGTGTGGGAAGTTCCAGTTGATAATTGACCAGTGACAAGACTCGTGTGATTTTAAAGGGTCTGTGTCGCCTTGCGGCGAGTTTGGGGGTTGGTTGATTGGTTCGCAGATGACGCCCCTCCAGCCATACGTAATCTCCCACTTGGAGTTTCGGGGTGTTCCGGTGTTTGACCCACATGGATTGCACCTTTTTGATGAGGTCTTGGGCTTCTCTTCGCGCTTCTCGGAATTGTTCGAGTCTCGTGGTGATCTGTGGGATTGGGGATGGCTTATCGAGCCAATCAGCGCGCGGGTCATATCCCATGAGGAGCGAGAATGGAGACTTCCTTGTAGTCTTATGAGGCCAGTTGTTGTGAGCGAATTCTGCTATGGGTAGGAACGCTGCCCAGTTATCTTGGCGCTCGTTAGCCCAGAAGCAAAGATACTGTTCCAGCCACTGATTGGTGTGTTCCGATTGCCCATCGGTTCTGGGGTGGTACGCCGTAGAGATGTTCTGTTGGATCCCCAGGATCCGACACAGCTCCCGGGTGAACTTTGACGCGAAGCGGGGATCCCTGTCGCTGATGATCTTTGACGGCAATCCGAATCGTTTGAAGACGTGGGTTGCATAGAGTCCAGCCATTTCTTCCGCCGTGATCTCTTCATTACAAGGAATGAATACCAAGGCCTTGCTGCAGTCGTGATCAGTTACTGTTAGGATGGTGTCGTGTCCTTGCGACGCGGGGAGTTTGGTGATGAAGTTGAGGGCTATAGTTTCAAATGGGAGTGCGTCTTCCTTCGGAGTAATGGGCATCAACGGAGCCCTTGTGGGGCATGTGTTGACCTTGTGTCGCTGGCATTCGGCACATCCTTGCACATAATTTCGGACATCCAACTTTAGTTCTGGCCACCAGTACCTCCGTTCTACCAGCCTCATGGTTCGTGCGATTCCAGGATGTCCATGTACTGGTGGGTCGTGGTGTGCAGCAATGAGTTTCCGCTTTTCATCAAGCGATCCAGTGATCATGTACTTTCCCTGACGGTACCATGCTCCATCGACGAACTTCAGTTGTTGAGGGTCCACCCAATATCGTAGGGTGATTTCCATTTGCGGTGGATCCTGCGTGGCTTGTACTGTAGTCGTCCTTGCGAAGATGTCTCCAGGTAATACGACTACGTTCTCATTGTCTTGTTCCCCTTGGTTGTAGTCTGGCCGTCTGGATAGTGCATCGGCACGGCCATTCTTCGTCCCTGGGATGTGGTGAATCTCGAAGTTGTACTCCATGAGTTCAAGTACTTCCCTAGCAACTCTTCGGCTTATCTTTTGCAGTAGTTTCCAATACTGAAGGTTCATGTGATCGGAGTAGATTTTGATTTTGTGCGGTGATCCTGCCAGTAATGGCCTCCAGTGTCTGAGGGCCTTGACAATTGCGAGGAGTTCTAGGTCGTATATGTCGTAGTTCTGTTCTGCTTCGCTGAGGGTGGCTGAATAGTAACCGATTGGATGTCGCTTGCCGTCTTCCTTCTTTTGGAGTAGTACCGCTCCTGTTGCGAATCCTGAGGCGTCTACTTCAAGTTCAAATGGCTCGTCAAGTTGTGGGTGGGCAAGTATGGGTTCTTCAGTGACGAGGGTTTTGAGCTTCTGGAATGCCCTGTCTTCTTCATCCATCCACTTCCATTTCGTGTCCTTTCTCGTGAGTTTGTTGAGGGGTTTGGCATGTGTGGCGAAGCCGCAGATGAAAAGTCGGTAAAAATTGCAGAAGCCTAGGAACGAGCGTACGTCATGGACCTCTGTGGGTGTTGGCCAGTCTTTGATGCCTGAAATTTTTACCGGGTCCATGCATGTTACCCCCTTTTCAAGGATTACCCCCAGGTAATCCATTCGCGGCTTGTTGAAGAGGCATTTTTCAAGTTTGAAGTACAAGTCGTGTTCCATGGCAACTTGGAGTACATCGCTGACCGCTTCCTCATGTTCTCTTTGTCCTGCCGGATCCCTTGTCGCGATGCCGATGTCGTCCATGTACACCCGGATGATTGTTCCCTTTTGTTCATGTTTGGCAATGGTGTCTTGGTATATGGCATTCATCATTGTTTGGAATGTGGCCGGGGAGTTGGTAAGTCCAAAGTACATGACCGTTGGTTCGAAGAGACCGTACCGTGTCTTAAAGGCCGCTTTGTGCTCGTTACCTTCTTTGATGCGTACATTGTTATACCCCCACCGAACATCGAGTTTGGTGTAGGTATGGGCATGGCTAAGGTCCGTGATGAGATCCAAAATGAGAGGTAGAGGGTACTGATTGCAAATAGTGATGGCGTTTATCTTCCGGTAGTCTTGTACGGGCCTGAGTTTTCCGTCCTTCTTCTTGATGAAGAAGAATGACGAGGCGTATGGCGACTTTGACGGGTGGATGTAACCCTTCTTCAGTTGTTCATCTAGGAACTCCTTTAGTTTGCTGTCCTCTTCTTGGGTCATAGGGTAGATCTTGCAGTCGATGGCTTGCAGGGCATTTTCCTTGAATTTGATCGCGTGATCCCATGGTCTAGAGGGCGGAAATCTATTGGATGCTTCCTCACTGAAGATCTGTGCGAATTTTTGATAAGCTACGGGGAGTTCGACTTTGTCATGGAACTGCTTAGCTTCGATTGCCAGTTCGGTCGCGGTGGTGCGTATTTGGCATTCGTCGGAGAGCTCCTCTTCGATTTCTTGTTTTTCTTCCATTCTGAGGGCGCCAATGACGTGATATTCTGTGGTGGGGTTGATCGATCGGATTACGACTGGGAGCATTTTTTCATGGATGGTGGCATATCTCCGATTGATCGTGGGTTTGTAAGTGGCCAGCCAGGGGTACCCCAGTACTAAGTCTTCGTTGCCGATGTCCGTGACCAGGAAGCGTAGTTTCTGGCATTTCTGATTAGTCTGGACCTCAAGGTCTATGTACTGGGTGATACTGCCTGCTTTGTTTTCTGTGTTGTCTATATTCCATATTTTTCTAGGGCGTTCTAGCTGTTGCAAGCCAAGGCCCATCCTTTTGGCGAATGATGGTCGTATAAAATTGTCGGTGGCTCCCAAATCTACAAGAGCTTTGATGTCGGCCATTGCGTAACTGGTGTGAATTGAGACTGGAATTCGAAGCGATCGATAGCAAGTCATGATTACAGAGTTACAATTAACTGCCCTCACCCAGGCCGATGGGTTCAGGCGTTCTGAAAACCCTCTTTTCCCCACATCTCTTGGAGGATAAGGTCTTTAACGTTGTCCGTTTCTCCTGCTACTCCTGCCAGCCAATCTTTTGCTCTTTGCTGTGGGGGAAGCGTGGCCACCACTCTTGCTTGAACCGGTGGTTCTTCTTGCGTGTAGTAGTCGGTTTCTGTCATTCGACTTGTAGTTGGTCGTGCACGGGGCTGTTGACAGTTACATGAGAAGTGTCCTGGTCTATTGCAATTATAACAGACAACTGTCCTCATGTCTCTGGGCGGTGGCCCTCCTCCCCGTCCATATCCTCCGCATTGGGGTCTAGGACTGAAGGGTCGGTTTGGATCTCCTACTTCAGTTACCCGGGCTCAGGTTCTGTCTGCTGAGGTGTCCATTGCATTTGGGTCGTATCGGGACGGTGGTGGTCCTCTTGGCGGTCCCCAGTTCTGGGGTTGTGGCCTCCATCGTGGTTGGGCGGATGATGGCAGAGCCTTGGTTTTGAAGTTGTCGAGGTGCACTTTCATGTGTATGTACTGCTTCTGCCTTCTCAGTGCGCACCTTTTCCAGTCTTTGAATGTGTGTGGTTCGTCCAATTCGTAGACTTTCATGAACAGGGCTCTCGGTAGTCCCACGGTGAATCAGTCGATGGTTTGGCGGTCGTTTAAATTGTAATGAGCTTTTCTTGCTAGTTGCTCAAATCGGACCACGTACACGTCAATGTCCTCTCCCGTCATTTTGACCCCTTTCTGCAACTCCGCCTGAGCTTGTTCTTCCTCAAGTATGTTTGAGAATCTTTTGGCGAATTCTGCTGCCACATGGTTCCATAAGGTTTGGGAGTATTGGCTTACTCCTCGTCGTACTTCTCAGTTCAGCCATTCGAGTATGGTGAGCGTCCACTTGCTGACATTGACCCCTTTTACATATCCCAAAAAGAGGAGGGATCGTTGGTATTCGTTTTGCATGATGGGAGCGTCCAAATTCATTCCCCAGTATACGTGCCATTGCGTAAGGAAAGCCTCGTATTTAGTGTGGTCTCCATCAAATATGGTCGGGGGTTCACCTGATAATCTGTCTGAACCATGCCCCGCTCCTGTTCCTAGTGGTGGCCCTCCTCCTGGGGGTCCACCTCCTCCTGGTGGTCTTCCTCCTCCTGGGAATCCTCTGGGGAGTCCACCTGGCGGTGGTGGCGGTCCCTCAGGGGGGTCTGGTAGGTCCAGTCCTATTGCTCTGAAAATTGCCGCATCGTCTGCCGTCATTCGATGTCCCGTGTTCGGGTTAATGGGGTTTAGGATGGTCTGCCTCTTCTCTGATGCGCCTTACTTCTTCTATAGCCATTGTTTCGGTTGCTGTAGCCATCGGGCTTTGTATGTGAATTTCCTCAGGTGCTGTGATGTGTAGGGACTCAGCTATGTGGGCCAGTAGACTCGAATCGTCTCCTGTTCCTGGTCAGACTTCACTTTCTGTAGTGGTGTGTTCTTCGACTGGTTCTTCGTGACTTGACTCTGACTGTGCTTGTTCCCTTGGTTGTTCTTCTTCTTCTTCTTCACTGCTGCTGTCTCCATCTAGTGATCCCCAGTCGTCTCCGTGAAGTTCTCTTGAATTAATGTCGCAACGGTAGTGTCTTCCGACTGGTCTGATGATGTCCCACCGATTGTCTATGGGGTTCCACGTAATTTCCATCCAGCAGAAGTTGGAGTAGTTGAACTCAACTGGTCGGTATCTGACGGCCTCTCCCGGGAAGTCGACAAAGTACCCGGTGTCTCCTCTGTACTCTCTCCACCTGGCTGCGCCTAAGAATCTTCGTGGTACTGATCTTTCTCCTCTGGTTTCAAGGCTATAGGGTTGAAAATTTCTCCACTGGTCTCTTGTGGTGAACGCCACGATTGGGGGATCTTGGTCTTAATGTAACGCTACCATGGCATCAGTCCGACTTGGACTCGTACAGCGGCGTTCACGACTTAGCGGGTTTGAGAGACTCTCTCACAGTCTCGGTGATTCCATAGAATACAACTAAGGCGATCCACAGTACTCGCCCAAACAGTACCAAGGCAACTCCGAGTTGATGACTTGAAAGTGCCAGTGCCCTAGACACGAAGGCTAGAAATATGAAGTTCTGAAGGAAGAAGGCACGAAGGCCCTTTCAAGAGACGAGTTAGAATGCTGGTGGTATTAGAAGAAGACCAAGATGGCGTCTCTTGGTCTTCATAGTCCAGTATTTATACATATTGTAGAGGTAGCTTTAAAGCTCCTCTTCAAAGTATTGTCCACTAGTGTTAGTAGCTCGAACCCTACTACCGCTATCCTAGGAATGAGTAATACTAGTTATCACATGCCAGTATTACTCCTGCTGACTGATCCATATAGTCCATGACTAATTCCTACTTACTATCGTAGTCATAACCGTATAGCAAGAGTTCACTTCGCATCCGTACCATATAATCGTCCACAAAAGTCCCAACCACAACAACTGCGGCTGTGATTAAGTTGGAGCTTGAACACTGTTACTAAGTGTAAAGTAAATGACTATGACTAAAGAGCTGGTGTGTCATGTCTATTAATAGCCTTATCTTTAGTGCTGACTGATGCACTGTCATCAAGGCTGACTATGTATGACGTGTCACTGAGTAAAACCTAATACAGCGTGTAATACATGCCTACTAAGCGTAATCTAGACAGTTCTAGAGGAGTCCTTTCTTATCTACCAATCAGAAAGTCTGTCCATGTATAGAATGTGACTGTACAGGGATATCCCATGTATGGGTATACCTTCCCAGGGTCACATGATGGAAAGGGCACAATATTTCATGTGACTAACTGGAGAACATGATGGCAGGTCACATGATCCACAAAAGGTGAAAATGAACACATCCATGACAACCAGGGACCATCCAGAGTCTTTGGCTGGTGGAGTCACATCTCACAGCAGTAATTCAAAATTCACATGCTTCCCAGAGTCCACTCCCAGATAGGGAAGACCTCCCACCTAATCAACATACCTGGACTGAGACTGCTGAGTGAATGGGGGCAAAGCAATGGAAGAGAATGCATCCCACCAACAGTTCATCGCCCAGCCCCCCAGCAGCAGAATGAATTGGGATGCTCAATTGCAAGTAACCCTGCATGAAGAACACCAATCCTGTAACATTACCACAGGAACGTTATGCGTGATGTGTGCTTCACTAAGTCGCTCAGGCCAAGGTAATGGGATTCGGGATAGTCAGTTAAGACTAAGTCAGGTGATTCACAAGTGCCATGCAGTCTCCTCAGACACACAGGCAATAGTGGGGGTTCTGGGGTTCAAGCACAAAGGTGAACCAAAGTTGTGCTCAAGCAAAAAGGGCGAGCGTAAAGTCATTTATGAGATGACAGTGATGTGGTATTACACAGGAAGTCAAGTCTACTGTACAAACTAGGCAGCGTGCGACTTATATACTAGTACAGGGTGTTTGTCCATGACAAACACATGGCACAATACATGGATTCTGAACAGAAATGGAACAAAGGCATGGCTATAGTAGGATAAGTAGTGATTGCATGGGGTCGTGGGCGAGTCAGCTGGGACCGGAGCGCCGTGAACTTTGATATACAAGGAAGGGGGCATAAAGACGTATCGTGTGGCGAAGAGATCATCCAAAACAGTTGGGCACGTAAGGAGTTATAGACATATCAAGATGGGGTGTGGGAGCAAGAAGCAGGGAATGGAAGTGTCCAAGGGAAGGAGAAGGAGAATCGTGACAAACCCCTACAGTGGAGGGCTTCAGTCTGGCAAGAATGCTGCCCCAGATGCACAGATGGCAGCCCAGAACACAGATGCGTGTGCCTGTGTCACTAGCACAACTGATGGTGCAGAGGCACCTCCCTCCCAACCCACCAAATGGCATCACAAACCTGCCAGTGCCCCACTGCCACCACCCTCTTCCATGCCTGTGCCAGGGCCCTCAGCTCAGTTTGTGTGGTACCCCAACGCTGTGTATTCTCAGGTCCTGTATCACATGACATACCCAATGTACTTGCCTTATAGCCACTTCCCCCCCTCCCAACCTTACTACCCCAGCACACAGTAGATTACACACACTAGAATACTGATTACACACTAGAATACCGACTTGTAAAAAACACGTACTTGTTTTGATTAGTTAATGTAATTCCTTTTTTGGGCTTTACTTAATCACCTGACTTGAACCAAAAAAGCGTTCATGTAATCAAATTTATTAGCTAACTATTTGACTTTACTTCGAAGGAAAACAAAGTGCCGAAGCGGAGACTTAATTCGTGTTTGACGGGAAAGCGGACCGGCGCGTGGGAAGTCTGCGAAAAGTACGCCACTGGAGGACGACCCCTTCTCAACCCATTCCACGGATAAAGAGTCACCCGTTTCAAGCCGCACTCCGTTCTATGGGCCAAAGGGGTCGCAACAGCTGGTCAGATTACTACTTACGTGGCTTTGCAACTAGACTGCCAGTTCCGCACACATGTCTTCAGCGTCCTCGTTTTTATGGGTTACGCACGGCTCATTCGGTGGGATCGGAGCGGTGCAGTTGTCACTGCACCTATCCACTACAATCGAGATCCTGAGCTATTGGATTTCTTCACCCGCTACGACCAAGCAGATGGACTAACGCGAGGACGTGATGGCAGTGTTCGCCCTGCCACACAAGCAGAGGCACAGAAAGCCGTTCTTACTAACAATGAATTTCGTATTTCTCAGGAGCTTCTCGTCGTCACCGTCCCTCTTCAAGGGCACAAGTCTCAACTCGGCAAGTACATCATCAAGCCACCTGTTGCCCGATTTTACACGCCTCCTGGTCGTGCGACTCGCACCTCAATCGCATTGACACCCAAAGGGATTCCATCGTCTTCTTTAAGGATTCCTGGAGGATTGCCTGTGATGGAATAAAGAGGGAGGGTGAGCTCTACGCGATGCTTTATGACGCAGGGGTACCCAATGCCCCCCATTGCTCGGCCTCTAGTGATATTGGCGAAGACATGTATCACTCTACCATCACCAACCAGTTTGCTAATGCACATTGGGCGCTGACGCCATCGAAACATGAATTTACCCCCCACCGCCACCACCGATTAACCCTTGACGACATCGGTAAAAGGTTGGAAACCCTCCAATGCAGTAGGGACATGGTACGCGCTGCTCGCGCTGCATTGATTGGTGCGCATTCGGCCCTTTCTACTTTTCGTTGACTGCTGGCTAACTGTTTCCAGCTCATAGCCACGCCTACAATAAATGCAGGATCCTTCGTCACAATATCAGCCCCAACAACATCCTATTGACGGAGTGCTCTGACTTCGAGGGTGGGCTGCTTATCGACTGGGACCTTTGTAAAATGGTCGACTCAGATGACCGATCTGCAGGAGGTGCTCGCCAGCCCACTCGTACGGTATGTTGTTTAGATTCCTCCATCTGGGACTTTCTTAACAAGAAAATTGATTTGCAGGGTACGTGGCAGTTTATGGCAGCGGACCTCATCCAGGACCCTAAGGTCAACCAGACTTTCATTCACGACATTGAGTCCGCGTTCTTTGTTCTGCTGTGGATGGCTGTCTACTATGTCCAAGCCAAAATGACGACGGATCGACTATCCGATCTTGTCAACTCAGTTTTCCATCCACAAGTCTTCGGAAGCTCTGGAGGACCAGGAAAACTTATGTTCATGCGTGGTGAAGAAGAACTCGATAAGCTTGTCTTTCATAACAATACCCCTCTGGGTAAACTCCTGCGTACTTTGAAGGAGCTACTTGCTGTTCGTCATAGGAAACGGCCGGAGGCGCCTCACCCTCACAGGTTTAACATAAAGGACGTGATCCATCAAACCCTTCATGAAAGTGGTCAGGGAATTGCGTCATCTTCAAAGCCGTCTGCTGCTGATGGGTCATCGCAAGACGAAAAGGAGTTCCAAGAGCGACTCGAAGATTACAATGAGCGCATGTTGGCCCTCAGTGATCACAGGGTCATTATCTCCGTCATCACTAAAGGTATCAATGACATAGACACCCCGTGGCCAACCGTTGAACCTGCCAAAAAGCAGGCGCTTGTTCTCCCCCCTAACGAGTTGTCGGTCTTATATTCGGGTTCCAAGAGATGCAGGGAGGCTGCAGCGGGGTGCGAAAGTGGGGACCTCGTGGAACGGCAGGCATTACTGAAGCGAAAGAAGTCGGTTTGATACCTCACATTTTCTCGGTCTGTCATCGATTTGTACACTCTATGTCTTAGTGCCAGTTGTTGTTTTTTATGTCTTTTACTGCAATCATTTGTGCCGCGTATATTCGTCTGTCTACGTGAACAAAATATCGATTACGGCTGCGATGTAGTCGCGCGAGCAACTGAAAACCTTGATGTTAATTGCTGGACGACGTCTTAGTGATGTCGTGAGTGAGGTGTCTCACGCATAGCAGCATATGTTCACCTTGGTGCGACGCACTCGCGTCAATGCCCTTTTTGAAGTGGGTCCACATCTGTTGGAGTTTGTCGACGCTCCACTTGTTCCAATGCTCGTCGATCAGCTCGCTCCATTGAATAGCATCTTCTGTGTCAAGGCCCAACCTTGCAATCCTGGAAACGTGTGGTTAGCTCAGGTCACAGATAGTTAAATGAAAACAAACCTCCGGACGAGCTCTTTTGAATCACCTTCACGCCAGCGGACCCTCTTCGCTGTCGGAGACAGGGAGTCGCACCTGGCAAAGGGTGAAAGGACTCTACGCCCATTAACACAACAGCTTACCACTTGTTCCTGCATTGATCCGGTGTGCGACCGCTATCCATCCGCTCCGATACTTCTTTCCAGCGCTTAGATTCCATTCCGGGTGCATTGTCGAGATCTTGCATGATTTGGACGAGGCGAGCCTCTTCGCTCGGAGACCATTGACCTACGCGAGTATCAGTGAATTCTATGACAGTAAGGTAGATACTACTGTGCGTGCCTTGGCGCCGAGTGCCTCGATGTACCAATTTTCTCTGGTATCTGTCGCGGCAGGCGTGCGCAGCTTGCTCCATATTGTCGCTGATTTGGCCCCAATTCAAGCCTTGCTCGACAAACCTATAATGGCCGTGAGCAGATGTAAAAATATATATATACGGATAGATCACTCAACGCTATCAGTCTTGAATCTTCGGCTTTCGTCCAACTCCCTTTGCCTCGGCTGGGGTGGTACAGTCGTTGGACATGGTCGTATACCGAGCGCACGCGTCTCCCGGGTAACGTACGCGCTTGGTAGTGGTGTTATCGAGGGACGTGAAGAACAGTGGCGAGGAAACGCACCGATATTCTCCCAAAAACCATCCTGCCTTGTAAACCCAAATATGAGATCCTCCACGTCTTCTTGGCTGATCCCGGCGAGCTATGATAACCGTAAGAATTTGAAAGGGGTCAACCGCCGGCTTTACCTCTTGGTACTTGCGAACAGCGCCCCTGGCGCGGTCTGATTCCGCCTGAGTGAAACGACCTTCGCGGCATAGCACTCCTAAGTCATAAATGAGCGAGCGGACTGGTGCAAAAACTCGACGACTCACCACGTTGACTAAATTCCTCCGCGGTCCACCATTTGGTAGCGAGCATTTCGGCGTGTTCGTCGGACAGAGAGGATGTGTCGGCCATTATCGAGGGGTGATGCGAGTGCGCTGAAGATATACCCGGGTTAGCCTCTCATCGGGCGGCGGCCACTTACCTCAAATAGAAGC
>QFDY01015254.1:0-11906 GCA_003315925.1 Lactarius sp. MG121
GCTAAAGCAAAAAAAAAAGGCCCTAAGGGATCTGCAAGATAAAGGATTTCAGACACTATTAGACTTTTTTTTAGGAAGAAGGTCAAGAAAAACAGAAGTTGTTATACTACCACAGTGTGAGCCTGACTTAGACATGGGAAGATGATCACAACTTAGCATTTAGACAAGTACCAAGACTCAATGGTCTGCAAGACACTGTAGAATACTATGAGAGCCACTTGAATGGCATGTGTGATGAATACTAAGGTAACCAGTAGTCAATGAGGTGCCAGTGCAATCCTTAAGCTTGAAGGCTAAGGCAATGATAAAGGGAGTGAAGGTGCAAAGGCCCAAAGATGAGTCTAAAGAGTGATATTAGAAGACCAAGATGGTGTATCTTGGGTCTTTCCAGGCCACTATTTATACAGATAAGAAGCAGCTTTTAAGCCCCTCTGTAAAGTCTGAAATTGAGTAGCATAAGTAGCTTGAACCCTACTACAGCTATCCTAGTATTGAGTCATAGTAGTTATCACATGCTACTACAACTTGGCTGACTGATGGATGTGTCCATGACTAATTACTACTTACTACCATAGTCATAACTGTGTAGTAAGCATCTTTCCTCATTGATCATTACAGAAGTGAAGACAAATTTCAAAACCATCCATGGTTGCTATTGTCATGAATGGAGTAGAACATCTCTTACTATACAGTTATGACTATGATAGTAAGGAGTAATTAGTCATGGACTCATCAGTCAGCGGTTGTAGTAGCATGTGATAGCTATTATGACTTGATACTAGGATAGCTGTAGTAGGGTTTGAGCTACTTATGCTACAGGGTTTCGGAGTTCACAGGAGGGGCTTTAAAGCTACCCCTTTACTGTATAAATAGTGGCTTGCAAAGACTGAGATATGCCATCTTGGTCTTCTTCTAAATACCACTCTCTAACTCATCTCTTCGGGCCTTTGTGCCTTGATCTGCATATCTTTCCACCTTAGCCTCTGAGCTTAAGAAAGAGCACTGGCTCCTCATCCATTACTGGTGGCCGTAGTCCTGACTGTGCAAGCAGTACAAGTTGCCTTCATCATGGCATATGGGATTCTCTTGATGTTGGACTATGTCTATTCCTTTTGATGCTAAGTAGTGATTGCCATCTGCAAGTCCAAGTTAGACAGGGGGTGGGTGGTGCAGTGGGCCAGCCCACCACCCCCCTTCCTGCTCAGGAGAGCTTGGTGCGAGCCCTTGGGTTCAATCCTCACTCAGGCAATATTCCTGACAGGCACACTCATTACATAACCACCCCATGGCATCATGCCACTCCAACTTGGACCTCAATGGTCTACCACACCTGCCTGCACAGCACCAACCCCAACCTCACCCCACATCCAGTTCTCCAATTCCATCTCCAACAATCCTGCACCACTTCCTGATTCAACCCCAACCAACCTGATTGCTGATCAAAGCACATGCTTGACCCAAAATGGAACACACCCTGCAAGCAGAGCCAGCGCCGTGAGCATCCCCCCATATGGTTGATGCCTGAAAGCCAGGGTTGGGCCCCTGAGTGAGTAAGCAATGTCCCATTGGATTGGGAAATCCTCCCATCGAAATAACCTTGCCAAGCCCAAGAGGGTCCATGAGGTAATAGCAGACTGCCTAGAAAGGTAGGAGGTGAAGGAAGGCATGATGAAGGCATGGGAGGATGGGAGGTAGGGATGAGGATTTGGATGACACACACACAGACTGGCTGGGCACACCACCAGGACCTAATCTGTCCCCTACCCACCATTAACCCTAAACTTACCCGGTGTCCTCTGGGAGGGCACCTACAGAACCACCCTTTCCAGACTCACATGCCCTTATCAGGACATTTACCACCACAGTTTCCCTGCTTACATGATCAACATGCTTACTTACTCTCATCCTTACTGCATCGAATACCCTTCCATTGATTGAGTGTCACACGGTCATCACTGGCTTAGGCTATGTTTGCCTGTTAGTTACTCATAGTAGGAGTGTCACAATAAGTTGGCTGGGGTTATAACTGAGGGTTAGGTTTCTGCACAGAGTAACATGTAGTCTGTAGCACTGGCTTTGTATTGAGTACTGCTCTGGGATATAAATTGATTCAAAAAAAAAAAAAAAGTCCAAGTTAGACTAATGCTGTGGTAGTGTTACAGCTATGGTGGGTTTTGGTGTCCAGATGGTCCATGGTTCCCATTGCATGATGAGTGAGAATGGAGAATGTTTTGTCATAGCATTTGGCCATGAGTTGTGCACAAATTGTGTGATTGGGAGTGCCTCCACCCAGTTGTCCTGCCGCACATTACTCCAGTGATGCAAGTATTGTTCTAGCCACTGATTTGTATGTTCTGACTGTCCATCCATCTGGGGGTGGTATGTGGAGGAAATGTTCTGTCATATTCCCAGTATGCTACACAACCCCTTCATGAACACAGATGTGAATCGTGGGTCTTGATTGGTGATGAGTTTGTGTGGCATTCCATAGTGTGGGTAGACATGCTGGAGGTACAGTTGGGCAACTCCTTCAGCAGTAATGGTTTCGTTACAGGGTATGAAGATTGTGGCTTTTGAACAGTTGTGGTCAGTGACTGTGAGGATGGAGTCAAACCCCTGGGATGGGGGTAATTTTGTGATGAAGTCCATGGTGACAACTTCGAAAGGCTCTGCTTCTGGGTTGGTGGATATGGGAAATAGGTGGGGTTTTTGATGGTGGGGATTGATTTTATTAGCCTGGCATATGGCACATCCCTTCACATATTCCCCAACATCTTCTCATATGGTGGGCCACCAGTAGTTGCATCATATTAGTTCACATGTATTGGCAATTCCAGGGTGGCCCATGCTTGGAGAATTGTGAAAGAAAGAGATCACCCCCCGCTTAAGATCATTGTCCCCAACAATGACTAGCACCTTGTCCTTCCACCACAGCCCATCATGTAGTTTGAGGTTGTGGTGTTCCACCCATTGCACCACCTCCTTTTTGCTGGCATTCTGAGCCACCTGGGACCAAATATCCATATCACATATTGACATTTAGGTGGCTTGGATGAATCGTTCAGCTGGTAGGATGGTGACATTGGTGTTGTCCCCTTTGCCAGACTCATAGTCCAACCACCTGGACAGGGCGTCTGCTTGCACATTCTTCATCCCTGCTACATGTTTCAGAATAAAGTCATACTCCAATAGCTCCACAAACTCCCATGCAATTCTCCAGTTGATCTTCTGGGGTTCCTTCCAGTATTGGAGGTTGGCATGGTTGGTATGGATGATGATTTTGTGATGGGACCCGACAAGGTATGTTCTCCATGCTCATAATGCCTTGACCACTGCCAACAGCTCTTGGTCATAGACATCATAATTTTGCTCCATCTGGGTGAATGATTTGGAGTGGAATGCTATGGGATAGAATTTCTTATCAGGGCCCAGCTGATTCAGCACCACCCCTATGGCCACATTTGATGCATCAACCTCCAATTCAAAGGGTTTTGTGAGGTCAGGGAACAGGAGTATGGGTTCATCACAGATCTGCCTCTTGATATCTTCAAAGGTGTTCTGTTGGATGTTGCTTCACTGCCACTCAGTATCTTTCTTTGTGAGGTCATGGAGTGGCCTGGCAAGTTGCAAGAATCCCTGTATGAACCACCAGTAGAACTTGCAGAATTCCAGAAATGTGTGAACCTCCTTGAGGCTCTTTGGAGGTTGCCACTGTCATGAACCTAGAAACTCGTTCATGACTCAGGCATTCAAGACCATTCCGGACCGGCCCGGTCTTATGTAATCACCTTCCTTATTAGGAAATCTGAAAGCGGAGTTCGAATTTCATACTCCGATGATCACGTGATCGACCACGTAATCAAGCCTATGTTTATCCACCACATGATGCACCACGTGCAGAGCACCCCCTGAGGACTATGGAAGAGTCATTCCCATTTGTCAAGATCCACCCCACAATTTGGAGCAAATCATACCATATCCGAGGAATTATCCCATTGGTTGATAGAGAAGACACATCACCAACACGTCACCAACTGTGGTGCAGTCATGCCACTTTCACAGATTTATCCTATTGGACTGTGGAGTAGTCATGTCATTATCGTGTCATATCGACTGCAGATTGCGTCATATTGCACCATTGACTGCGGAAGAGTCGTACCACCTTATGTGTTACGCTACCACAGCGTTAGTCCAACTTGGACTCGATAATGGTGATCACAACTTAGCAGTTTCGAGAATATCGCTCGTAGGTCCTGATAATCCCTTGAAATACGACCAAGGCAATCCAAAGGGACTTAAGACTAAGGACCAAGGCAATGAAGACTTGATGACGCAAAATGACGATGGCCTTAGACTCAAAGGTCAAGGGAATCAGAGGGTTCAAAGCTCGAAGGCTCGACAAGGAATGGGAGAAAGTGGTATTCAGAAGAAGACCAAGATGGCGTATCTTGGTCTTCCTAGTCCACTATTTATACACATGAAGAGGTAGCTTTAAAGCTCCTCTGTGAGTCTGATATCGTATGGCGTAAGTAGCTCGAACCCTACTACCACTGTACTAGTAATGAGTAATACTAACAATCACATGCTAGTACTACTCGCGCTGACTGATGGTGAAGTCCATGACTAATCTCTACTTACTACCGTAGTCACAACCATGTAGTAAGCGTTCACTTCGCACCTCATAATGTCTGTCCATTACATCACCCCCTTTTCAGCCGTGGCGCCCACGACGCTGGCGAAGGCGGGGTCCCGTCATCCAACCCTCCTGTACCTCCTCAATCCTCTCCAATGCGTTAGCCATCTCCAGCCTGAACTTACTGCGCCCTAATTCTGCCTTCACCCCACCAAGTGCAGTGGCAAGTTGGTGGAGCCACTGCTCCATCCTCTCAGCCTCATACATGTAGGCCCGGTAGCGGTGAACTTCCACTTTGAGGCTGATGTCGTGGAGCTTGCCGATGGCGTGATCAAGGCAAGGGTGGTCGTGGTAACTGCCTGCGAATAGGTGCATGTCTTCTTGGGGATACTGCTCCTTCCCCGTGGCCTTGACATGGGGCTCGGCATAGAGGGGCTGCGAGTAGACTTTCTCGCTGTCCTCCACCAGGCTGAGCACGATGGGGTCGGAGCCCATGATAACTTGGACATATGCAGCTTGACGCATCCGCCCTTGTCCATCGTTGACAGGGTAGTGGACGAAGTCCTCCCCACGGTTGTATCGATACCCATGAGGTGGCGGCCCCAGGGTGGAGTGTCGTAGTCGGAATAAGGGGAATGGAGGGGGTGCGTCGGCCTGCACACCACCTCGGTACAGGGGACGTCCGCGGGTGTCGCATGCGTAGGGAGTTTCGGTGGGGTCGTCAGTGTCTGTAGCGGTGGAGATGAGGGGGTGCTCAGCTGGGTAGCTGTCCACTAAGCTCCCTCGGACTTGCTCGAGGATTGTCTCCTCGCCTCTTGACGCTCCTTCCTCTCCCGCGTCCACTCTTGTCGCCTCTGAAGGGCTTCTCGTCTCCGTTTGGCCACCTTCCTCAGCTGCTCCCGCTGCCAGTCCTCCGCTACCTGCCTCCACCGTTGCTCCTGCCACTGCTCCCAGTCGACCGTTGCTGGCGTCTTGGGTTTCCTCCTTGGTTTGATACTTGATTCGTACCTGGAGAGGTCCAGGTGAGGGAGGCGCAGACTCTGGGAGAGCTGCATGAAGCCTATCGACTTCAGCTGTCATGAAGGGGACTTCGTTGATATGTTGTCCGTCTTGAGAGAGGATCCACCAGGTGGCGGGGTTGCTGGTTCTGTCGGCTTAGCTGGCCAGGATGGTGGACTGAAGGGCTGCTGTGAGCTCTTTGTAGGTGATGGGGCCCATGTTTCGGGCAACTTGAGCAATGGCCTCGGCGGCAGAGGGAATGGACATTGTTGTGAAAATGGAAGAGAGGAAGCCAGGGTGAGAGTGATGAGAGGATGATGGGGTCTGCTGCCAGGTTTGCGCTGCTTTTAAGTGATGTGCGTGTTGGGGATTCAATGATTGATACTCAGCTATGGCCTTGTCCGCGAATATGTCGTCCTTGTTGACCCACTGATTCTCTGAGTCGGGGTATCCCTTCCATTTGATCAGGTATTGCAAATGTTGTCTTCTGCTGAAGAGCTGGTGGTCCAGAATCTTCTCAACCTTGTATTCTTCTTCCCCTTCTACCAAGTCAGGTGCTGGGCGCTGGAAATTTTCTCCATGCATGAGCATTTTGCGATAGGGCGTGAGAAGATCGATGTGAAATATGGGGTGGATGCTCCACTGCGTGGGAAGCTCCAGTTGGTAGTTTACTGGGGATAGGACCCGCGTGATTTTGAAGGGTCCATGTCTTCTAGCCGCCAGTTTGGGAGTCGGCTGATTGGTTCTCAAGTGGCGTCATTCCAGCCACACGTAATCTCCGAGTTGGAGTTTGGGGGTGTCTCGGTGTTCGACCCACATGAGTTGTGCCTTTTTGATGAGGTCGTGGGCTTCTTTCCGGGCTTCTTGGAACTGCTCCAGTCTTGTGGTGACCTGTGGGATTGGAAAGGGCTTATTGAGCCAATCAGCGCGTGGGTTGTATCCCATGAGGAGTGAGAATGGAGACTTCCTTGTCGCCTCATGTGGCCAGCTATTGTGAGCGAATTCTGCTATGGGTAGGAACGCCACCCAGTTGTCTTGTCGCTCATTGGTCCAGAATTGGAGATATTGCTCCAGCCACTGGTTCGTCCTTTCCGATTGCCCATCTGTTCGAGGGTGGTATGCCGTCGAGATGTTCTGTTGAATTCCCAGGATTTCGCAGAGTTCTCTTGTGAATTTGGACGCGAAACGAGGGTCTTGGTCGCTGATGATCTTTGACAGGAGTCCGAATCGTTTGAAGACATGAGTTGCGTAAAGTCCGGCGGTTTCTTCTGTGGAGATCTCTTCGTTACAAGTTATGAATATAGATGCCTTGGTACAGTCGTGATCCGTCACTGTGAGGATGGAGTCGTAGCCTTGTGACGTGGGGAGCTTGGTGATGAAGTCAAGGGCTATAGTCTCGAATGGTAGTGCATCCTCTTTGGGGGTTATAGGCAATAATGGGGCTCTAGTCAGGTGTGTATTGACTTTATGTCTTTGGCACTCTGCGCATCCCTTGACATAGTTTCGTACGTCCAGTTTCAGTTCCGGCCACCAGTACCGTCATTCCACTAGGCGTGTAGTTTTTGCGATTCCAGGGTGTCCGTGTACCGGTGGGTCGTGATGAGCGGATATGAGCCTCCGTTTTTTGTCCAGTGATCCTGTAATGATGTACTTCCCTTGTCGATACCACGCTCCGTCAACATGCTTTAGCTGGTGTGGGTCCACCCAGTAGCGAAGGGTGATTTTGGTTTGTGGTGGTTGTTGGGTGGCTTGTATGGTTGTGACCCTCGCGAATACATCTTCTGGTAGAACTACGATGTTCTCGTTGTCTCATTCTCCTTGGTCATAGTCCAGTCTTTGTGACAAGGCATCGGCCCTGCCATTTTTCTTTCCTGGGATGTGGTGAATCTCGAAGTTGTACTCCATTAGTTCGAGTACTTCCCTGGCTACCCTTTGACTTATCTTTTGCAGGAGTTTCCAGTATTGGAGGTTCATGTGGTCGGAGTGGATTTTGATTTTGTGCAGGGATCTGGCCAGTAGTGGTCTCCAGTGTCTGAGTGCTTTGACGATGGCAAGGAGTTCTAAGTCATAGATGTCGTAGTTTCACTTGGCTTCGTTCAGGGTGGCCGAGTAGTAACTGAGGGGGTGTTTTTTGCCATCCTCTTTCTTTTGAAGTAGTACTGCTCCGGTCGCAAAGCCCGATGCATCCACTTCCAGTTCGAATGGGTTGCCTAGTTTTGGGTGGGCTAACACTGGTTCTTCCGTGACCAGGGATTTGAGCTTCTTGAAGGCTTTGTCCTCTTCGTCTGTCCATCTCCATTCCATGTCCTTCCTCGTAAGTTTGTTGAGAGGTTTGGCGTGTGTGGCGAAGCTGTGAATGAAGAGTCAGTAAAAATTGCAGAAGCCCAGGAATGAGCATACATCATGGACCTTAGTTGGCATGGGCCAATCTCTGATGCCTGAAATTTTTACCAGGTCCATGTGTGTTACCCCCTTTTCAAGGATTACCCCCAGGTAATCCATTCACAGCTTGTTGACGAGGCACTTTTTGAGTTTGAAGTAGAGGTCATGATCCATTGCGACTCGTAGTACGTCGCTTACAGCTTCTTCATGTTCCTTTTGCCCTGCTGGGTCCTTTGTGGCTATACCAATGTCATCCATATAGACTCGTATGACGGTTCCCTTTTGTTCGTGTTTCGCGATGGTGTCTCGGTATATGGTATTCATCATGGTTTGGAAGGTTGCCAGCGAATTGGTGAGTCCAAAGTACATGACCGTGGGTTCGAAGAGTCCGTACCGTGTTTTAAATGCTGCCTTGTGTTCATCTCCTTCTCATATCCTCACATTGTTGTACCCCCATTGGACATCTAGCTTGGTGTAGGTGTGTGCTCGACTGAGATCCGTAATGAGGTCAGTGATGAGAGGGAGAGGGTATTGGTTGTGAATGGTGACTGCATTGATCTTCCTGTAGTCCTGTACCGGTTGTAGCTTTCTGTCTTTCTTTTTGATAAAGAAGAAGGATGATGCGTAGGGAGATTTGGAGGGTCATATGTATCCCTTCTTTAGTTGTTCGTCCAGGAATTCTTTGAGTTTGCTGTCTTCTTCTTGGGTCATAGGGTAGACCTTGCAATCGATCGCCAATGGTGTGCCTTCCTTAAACTCTATTGCATGGTCCCATGGTCAGGAAGGGGGAAACCAATTGGATGCTTCTTCGCTGAAGATCTTTGTGAACTGTTGGTAAGCCAAGGGAAGTTCTACTTCATCATGAAACTGCTTAGCTTCAATGGTGAGTTCTGTTGCAGTAGTGTGTAGGTGACTTTCCTCCTCTAGTTCTTCTATGATATCCTCCTTTTCCTCCTCTGTAATGGTAGTTCCTATGATGTGGTTTTCTTTGTTGGGATTGATTGATTGGATTACTACTGGCAGCATTTTCTCGTGTATGGTTGCATATCTCCAGTTGATTGTGGGTTCATATGTTGCTAGCCAGGGATATCCAAGTACCAAATCCTCATTCCCCAGGTCGGTGACTAGGAAGTGCATCTTTTGTCGCCGTTGGTTAGTTTGGACGTCGAGGTCTACAAATTGAGTGATACTGCCCACTTTGTTTTCCGTGTTGTCTATGTTCCATATTTTCCTTGGATGTTCCAGTGTTTGTAGTCTGAGGCCCATTCTTTTGGCAAACAAAGGGCGTATAAAATTATCCGTTGCCCCCGAATCTACTAGTGTTCTGATGTCGGCCATAGCGTAACTTGTGTGAATCAAGACTGGAATTCGAAGAGATCGATAGTGAGTCATGATTACAGAGTTACAATTGACTGCCCTCACCCAGGCCATTGGGTTCAGGCGTTCTGAAAACCCTCCTTTCCCCACATTTCTTGGAGGATGAGGTCCTTTACATCGTCTGTCTCCCCTGCCACTCCGGCCAACCAATCCTTCGCCCTTTGTTGTGGAGGTGCTGTATTAGTCGCTCGGACCTGCGCCGGGGGTTCTTCCTGTGTATAGTAGTCAGTTTCAGTCATTCGACTAGTTGTTGCTCTTTTGCGTGGCTGTGGGCAGTTACGTGAGAAGTGTCCGCTCTGGTTACAGTTGTAACAGATGACTGTCCTCATGTCTCGGGGTGGAGGCCCTCCTCCTCGTCCGTATCCTCCTCGTTGTGGCCTTGGGGTAAAGGGTCTGTTGGCGTCTCCTACTTCCACCACTCTTGCGTGCGTTCTATCTGCCGATGTGTCCATTGCATTTGGATCATATCTGGGTGGTGGTGGTCCTCGTGGTGGTCCCCAATTGGGAGGCTGTGGTCTCCAGTGGGGTTGTGCGGATGATGGAGGCGTCTTGCTCTTGAAATTGTCGAGGTGTGCCTTTATGTGGATGTACTGCTTTTGTTGGCATAAGGCGCACCTTTTCCAATCTTCGAAGGTGTGGGGTTCGTCTAGCTTGTATACCTTCATGAACAGTGCTCATGGTAATCCCGCCATAAATCGATCGATGGTTTGTTGGTCGTTTAGGTTGTAATGAGCTTTCCTTGCCAGTCGTTCAAACTGGACCACGTACGCGTCAATATCCTCTCCTGTCATCTTGATTCCTTTCTGGAGTTCGGCTTGGGCTTGTTCTTCTTCCAGAATGTTGGAAAACCGTTTGGCGAATTCCGTGGCGATGTGGTTCCACAGGGTTTGGGAGTATTGACTCACTCCTCTTCGCACTTCTCGGTTCAACCATTCGAGCATGGTCAGCGTCCATTCGCTGACGTTGACCCCTTTGATGTATCCTAGGAATAGGAGCGATCTCCAATATTCGTTTTGCATGATAGGGGCATCCAGATTCATTCCCCAGTAGATGTGCCATTGTGTTAGGAAGGCCTCGTATTTAGTGTGGTCTCCGTCGTATATGGTTGGAGGTTCACCTGATAGTCTGTCTGACCCATGCCCTCCACCTCCTCCTAGTCTGGGGGGGGGGGTCCTCCTCCTGGCGGTCCCAGCGGTCCTTCTCCTCTGGGTGGTCTTCCTCCTCCTGGGAATCCTCCTCCTGTTGGTCCTTGTCCTGGGAACCCCCCTGGCAACCCACCAGGTGGTGGTGGTGGTCCCGTCAGGGGATCTGGTTGGTCTGGGCCTATCGCTCTGAATAATGCCACGTCATCTGCAGTCATTCAGTGTCCTGTGGAGGGGTTTATGGGATTGAGGATAGCTTCCGCTTCTTCTCTGATGTGTTGTACTTCTTCCATGGTTTGGACTTCTGTAGTCATGGGACTTCTAATGTGAATTTCTTCTGGGACGGTGATGTGTAATGACTCAGCTATGTGGGCCAATAGGCTCGAATCGTCTCCTGTTGCTGGTTGTATTTCGCTTTCTGTAGCAGTATGTTCTTCTGCTGGTTCTTTGTGGCTTGATTCCAAAGGTGCTTGCTCTCTCGGTTGTTCTTCTTCGCTTTCGCTGCTACTGTTGTCACTGTCTCCGTCGAGTGGTCCCCAGTCTTCTCCGTGAAGTTCTCTTGAGTTGATGTCGCAATGATAGTGTCTTCCTACTGGTCTAACGACATCCCACCAGTTGTCTACTGGATTCCATGTAACTTCCGTCCAACGAAAGTTTAGTTGAACTCAACTGGTCAATATCTGATGGCTTCTCCCAGGAAGTCGACGAAGTATCCGGTGTCTCCTCTATATTCTCTCCACCTTGCTGCACCTAGGAATCGTTGTGGCACTGATCTTTCTCCTCTTGTGTCGAGGCTATAGGGTCGGAAGTTTCTCCACTGTTCTCTTGTAGTGAACGCCACGTTTGGGAGATCTTGGTCTTAATGTTACGCTACCACGGCATTAGTCCGACTTGGACTCGATAATGGTGATCACAACTTAGCAGTTTCGAGAATATCGCTTGTAGGTCCTGATAATCCCTTGAAATATGACCAAGGCAATCCAAAGGGACTTAAGACTAAGGACCAAGGCGACGAAGACTTGATGATGCAAAATGACGACGGCCTTAGACTCGAAGGTCAAGGGAATCAGAGGGTTTGAAGCTCGAAGGCTCGACAAGTGGAATGGGAGAAAGTGGTATTCAGAAGAAGACCAAGATGGTGTATCTTGGTCTTCCTAGTCCACTAT
Source organism: Lactarius sp. MG121 (assembly GCA_003315925.1). Classification (NCBI taxonomy): domain Eukaryota; kingdom Fungi; phylum Basidiomycota; class Agaricomycetes; order Russulales; family Russulaceae; genus Lactarius; species Lactarius sp. MG121. The sequence goes on from QFDY01015254.1 coordinate 11,700, forward strand.
TTATACACATGAAGAGGTAGCTTTAAAGCTCCTCTGTGAGTCCGATATCGTATGGCGTAAGTAGCTTGAACCCTACTACCGCTGTACTAGTAATGAGTAATACTAACAATCACATGCTAGTACTACTCGCACTGACTGATTGTCGCGGCCGAACCTTTGGACTTGATAAACGGTACGAAGTGGATGTGGACGCTTACTACTTGGTTA
>QFDY01015381.1:0-12615 GCA_003315925.1 Lactarius sp. MG121
CGCAAAGTACAATGTAAAGTCCAGAGAAGTCTGAATGATGTCATTGTACATGATGTCATAGATAAGACAGAAGTCCGAAATTGTACAGATCATAATATCTAATCTACAAGTTCTATATATCTTATCTAAAGCAGTCCATGCTGCAAGTCCAGTCCGTCCAGAGCCGCTAAGTGTGCAAAGGTCACTTATCAACAGATATCATAGTTGTCTGGACTCTTATTGTTCTTATTGTTCTGACCCACCTTGTAGCCTGGGTCTTCTTTATGTCTTGTTCTCTATTGTACACTTTATTGTTCTCTGTATATAACAATGCCTATTATACCTACTGTGTCACAGTGACTTCTGTCACCTTTCTGTATAGTATAAGTGGTGTACTTTGTACGCCCTAATGGCCCCAGTTCTTGTTGATAAGTGACCTGTGCACACTTAGCGGCTCTATGGACACGCAGATAATGGACTGCTTTAGATTAGATATACAGGACTTATGTAGATTAGATGTATGATCATCACAATCTCAGACCTTTACATTATCTATGACATCACTGTACAATGACATCATATGGACTACTCCGGACTTGTTATTGTACTACACTTTTTGACTATCCCTTGTTATATCTTTATTGTGATGTCACTATGATATCATCCTTGTTCTGGATTCTCTACTGTACTTATTGTCTAAGTACCTCCCTTTGTTCTGACCCACTCATTGTTCCGGGTCTTATTGTATTCTGTCTATTGTATGACACCCTTATTGTACAAGTGTGTCATTGTCTCTAGACTGTATAAATAGTGTATCATGTATGCCCTGATAGCCCCAGTTCTCACTCTGTGCTATCAGGTATGTTTCCTACTCTTGTAATACTACCCAGTTCTCACTCTGTACTATCAGACATCTCTAAGCTTACTCTGCAAGATCTCTGCTTCCCTGTGCCTCACATATCTCACCACAGTATCTCTTGATTCACTGTGAGTATGCGTCTCCACCTATGCTATTCATCAGTTCTCACTCTGTGCTATCAGACATCCCTCCTGCTTACCTGCAAGATCTCTGCTATCGCTGTTGCTGCCTATATCTCACCACAGTACTCTTGTCTACTGTGAGTATAGCCTCTTCTTCACCTATGCTGTTGATCACACGTTCACCACAAGCATACCATGTTTAAGATTCCACATCCCCTAGCCACTAGAAGCAAATCCAGCACAGCAATGTCTGGTAAACTCATATTGGGTTCTAGCAGCTCAGCCTCAGAGACAGATGGCCTGGACAGGGCTGTTAATTCCCCAACTAATGATGAAGGTTATGGGGTAGAGGTCCAAAATGAAGATGAGGAGATGAGCTCTAGTGAGTCTGCTTGGTCTTCAGACTCATCGGACCAAGACTATCAAGATGGGCCCAAGTGGAGAGCCAGACCTTCAACCTCAGCCATAAAGATAAAACAGCAAAGCCATAATTCTGGAGCTACTAATGTCCGGAGTATACAAGCTGCTACCTCACAGGCAAAAGGTACCTTTAGTGACATGCCTCAACAGACATTCCAGGGGTTCAAATTTCTTCACCTTGAATCCTATACATGCCACTGCGACAACCAGTCCCTTTTGCCACCACCATCCCCCTTGTGCAAGGTGTTGTCATATTTTGGATTGGTCTTTCAGGACAGTCTCAAGGCCATACACTGCCCCGCTCACAACCAGATTATCCCCATGCTTGAATGGGCAGCTCATATCAGTGGAAGCCATTTGGACTGGTCTTCAGCAACCAAGATTCGCAGCTGCAATGAAATGGCAGAGCACGTTGCCAACAGCCATGGCCTCAAGATAGATCAGGCCTGGGATGATCTCAACCTTCCCAAAGAAATTGACCAGCCGCTTTCTAAAGACCACCTTCACCTAAGCTATCAATGCCCATTCTGCAAGGCATGGGTAACAGTGGATCAAAAATCAAAGCCAGACAGGTATATTCGCCAAAAACACCTTAAAAATGGATGTCTGATGGGCAACTGCCCTGAGTTCAATAACATTCAGCTTGATGAGCCAAGGTGGGTTCATAGGGTCAAGATTTCGGGAAGGGACAACAAATCCCATTGGTTTGTTCTGCCACTTGGGTGGAAGAATGGTAATTGCCAGGAGCCTACAACTGCCCCTGACTTTCCATTGCCAGGGAATGGTGTGCCATCTGAGGCTCTAGGCGATGCTCAGAAATGGCCACTGGCGCTTGGCTGGTGTGCATATGACCGGGAAATCTTGGCAGGTGACCATGCTGATGTGCTGCGGTCTTTGATCAGGCTACCGCGCTGTAATTGCCGGGGCAAAGTGCCCTCCCCTATGCCCCATTTCTTAGAGAGGGGCCTACACCTTATTGATCATGCAATCGAAAAATACCTTCAGTCAGCCATGGCATTCATTCATGCCAAGCACAGGGGTGTTGTGGATGCCATTACATTAAGGTGTGTTATTTCTAACCCATGTTGTGCACCGCCACTAATATTCTTAGCAGCTCCAAGAAGGCACACTTTCGGATTTTGTCACCTGGCAAAATTTCCGAGTACCGCAAGCCACTCTCCATGACCATATGCATGATGCTAAAATTTATCCATGTGGCCCTCACCGATGGCAGCACGGAAAAGTTTGGTCTCTTCAAGCTAAGGGGTGCCCACACACAATTCATTGAGGCCCTCAGCCTATACCGCTTGGTTGCCAAGGGCCAGGGAAATGCCTCTATGAGCCAGCTTCACTGGGCAATCCACAGCACCCTAGAAGCCTTGCTCAAACCCATAGGCCTTGGCACCAGGCCTGTTGATTGCCCTACGGACCAGATGGTGTTTTTATGGGCTTTTCTATCCAGGGATCGCTATAGGATCTCAAAAGATCTCTCTAGCCTCATTTCAGGCTGCAAGTTTGGGTTTCGCTGCATCGAAATCCATGCTGCTCGAATCCAATCACAAGCAAGAGATAGCAGCTCCCCATTTTATGAAGACAACCTATGTGCTGAAGGTGGGGGTGAAAGCGACCAAGAAGAGGGCCTGGAGGTGCAGAAGCTGCCAGAGAACAGCGAACCCTACAATGCAGCTGGTGGCCTCTCTGAGGTAGAGCTAGCAGCCCTCCTTGAAAAGGCAAAAAGCATCGACGTGAGGGGTAGGTGATTTAGCTCAGCTCAAGCCTCTCTATGGCTCATTTATGGCCTGAATAGATATTATGGGCTTAGATGGGCCATCAAAAACTCTAAGCGGCAGCAGCCAGCAACCTTATGAAAAAGTGACGGATGCCCTCATTCTTCGGTTTGTATTCATACCCATGCCTGAGGTAGACCCCCCTAATAATGGCAAGGCAGAATTTTGACAGAAGACCATAAGTGGCTGTCGGTTCACTCTGAGGATTTAGAGTCCACCCCCTACGCACGCATTGCTAGGACCCAGTACACAATATCACCATATAAGCGCTTGGATGGGACAGCCACGCGCTTTAACATAAGCAAGAGTGGCCAGGTAGCATCTTACTCCACAGATGGGGTAGCCTGGAAAAGCATCAACTACGGCATATGGTCTACCCTCATCCTCAAAACTATGTCCCAGATCAAAGAGGAAGTGGCCTACCAAATGCCAACCGGCATGATGGTTTCTGAGATGGAAAGCCACCTGCTCCATGACGACTTATCAAAGGCAGCACCGCACAAACAAAATGGAAACAGGGCGCAGATGGGGCTAGTAGCTGATGCATTTCACCAGAAAATGGCATCCCCTAATGAGAGCAAGCACCGTCTCTTCAAGAAGAATGGCGTTCTTAATAACAAGGCGCTCGAAGACTATATTTCGAGGGACCAGAAGATCAAGGGGCTGCTCTGCACCCTACTTACCAGCTGCAGCGCCGTGCCCATGCGCCCATGGCAGTTTAGCTCAATTGTCTTTGACCCCTGTCATGAGGCTGAGCGAAATGTGTGGGTTGTTAGCAGATGCTTTGTCATTGGGAAGCCAAAGGCAAAGCAGCTTGGCATTAAATTTGCAGACGTTGTGTTCTGGCTCCCTCAAGGCATCACCCCAAGCCTAATTGCCCTCCTCTACTACCATCAGCCCTTCATCGCCTCCCTTCTAATGAAAAAGAGTAGCTGCAACCCTCTTTATGCGTCGCATGTCTGGGCATTGCCAGCAATAAGGCCACATGATGCATATGCCATGGTCTGGAGCGGTCGGGATGTTAGCCAAAGGGTTAAGGGCCTTACTGAAGAGCTCATTGGCTCACCAATTAACCCATCCCTCGCTCGCCAGTCATCCCAAGGTCTTCTAAGGGAGAAGATTCCCGCCCTGTTTGAAATCTTCCAGTCCCGCAATAACCTGCATCTTGAAGAGGGAAGCTATCCAAACAAGCCATGCCTAGAGGCATATGCCACTCAGCACGGTTTGATGGGGCTGGCGAATGCAGCCAACATACCTCTGCATCGGGTATCAGCATGTCTAGTAATATGCGATATCTGGCAGTCTATGCACAAGATAAAGCAAGCCGATCCAATATGGCAGCCAATGGTTGCTGGCTCGTACATCTTTCCAATGACTACCCATGATGCCTTGGCCTATGTGGCGGCACAAAATCTGAAGATGGCGCTAAATGCAGGCCGGCCCTGCATTTTTGACGAGGATAGCCTCACTCAAGGCGCAATCCTTTTGGCAGATGCTGATTTATCTGTAAATGAGGCACTTGATCAGGTATGTCCATGGACGCTTTTGGGCCAAGTTGAAAATCTTACGCTTGAGCAGGCTGGCATGGGCATGGATTCCAAAAGTGCATCAACTGGCCGCTGTTTTTTGAAAACAATCCGCACCGTCTTGTTTGGTGAAGGCAGACCGCGCTATGGACAAACCCCACCAATTGGCGGGGTTCTACTCAGCGACTTAGCAAAGTCGGGAGCCATGGTAAGCGGTAAAAAGGCAGTAGCTAAGCAGAACTCACAGCTGTTGGCATAGATCCTTTATAAAGGGCGCAGGGAAAATGCTCTGCCGCTATTTGAAGATGTCCTGAGGGATAGGGGCTACCTGGATATCTACGCCTCACTCCACAAGAGGTGGGGGGCAGGCGAAGTTCCATGGGTGGCTGTCAGTGCCACCATCTTTGACATCCGCGCTGCAGCAAATGTAAAGGTAGCGACGGAAGCTGTAAAGCTGCTATGCATGGAGTTTTAGCAGAGGTGACGCAGGCAGCGCTTGACATGCCGGGCGCTGTTGGGCTGGGTAGGGCAAGTGCTATGGTTTAGCTGCTTGGGCAGATCAAAAAAAGGCATAGCCTCATGTGGGCGAGTAAAAGCAGTCCCAATAGCGAGCACTAGGTGGTGAATTGAGCTTATCCTCGCTCTCCGTTTTTCGGTGCGCGCATGGTTTGTGATCATATGTGCATGTGTCACGCTGTGTTTGCATGTATGACTGTGTGGTGGTTACTGTACCAAGCTCGTCCACTTCGGGTTTCCTTAATGTAACGCAATGACACCGTCTTTGCGTCACAAAATCATCGATTTACTATACTAGTAGTGTACTTGTACGAGTAGTACAAAGGGTGCTCAATCCGAGCCACTAAATCCAATCGCCTTTTCCCCTTTCACTCACGGACACTGCCTCTCATCGTCCGCGGTCGCTCGCAAACCACTCTGGCTGCATGGGGGGGAAATGAGCAAGGGGCAGTGGGGTGCAGGGCAGGCAAGCGCGGCGCCAAGGTCGGTACCAGCTGCTTGCCCTCCCTGTCCCCATGCAAGTAAAGGTAAGCGCGGCGCCAGGGTCGGTACCGGCTGCTTATCCTCCCTGTCCCCATGCCAGTAAAGGTAAGCGCGGCACCAGGGTCGGTACCAGCTGCTTATCCTCCCTGTCCCCATGCCAGTAAAGGTAAGCGCGGCACCAGGGTCGGTACCAGCTGCTTATCCTCCCTGTCCCCATGCCAGTAAAAGGTAAGCGCGGCACCAGGGTCGGTACCAGCTGCTTATCCTCCTTGTCCCCATGCCGGTAAAAGGTAAGCGCGGCACCAGGGTCGGTACCAGCTGCTTCCCCCCCACCCGTCCCAAGCGGCAAGTCCCTCTCTGTATTGCCCAATTCATACGCACCATAGCCAGAAAAGCGGAGCTCAGATGGTCGCTATAGTTTCTATTGCCTCAGCTGCAGCCTAGTCGACGTAAAATTGAGAGGGTGAGAACTGAGTACTGAGGTTCTGAGGACTGAGGCCCAAGGAAGCGAGCGTGGACATGGGGTGTGGAAAAGAGTGTTTGGAAGGGGCTGAACATGTTAATATAGTGACCTACTCCGCTCCCGTCCCAAGTCATGTGACACGTGCTACTGGGCCATCACGCGTCACGAGCCAGGGTCTCAGGCGAAGCCGTGTGAATTTCGAGCCCCGCCCAGGGCGCCCGTGAATCGTGAATCGTGCTTGGCGCGCGCAATTCACGTTTTCGCTGGCGGGCGGTCACGCCCGATTCACACTTGTCACGGCCCTCGGTTCACGGATTTGGGCGCTCGATTCACACGTGGATTCACAGCTTTCATGCCTTTCCTGGCGCGTGGGGCCCCAAGTCGCCCTTCGACTTCGGTCGCGCTCCCCCTCGACTTCGCAAGCGCCCTGTCGTGACTGGCGTGACCAGCGCTTGCCAACATACTACGAACGTGCGTGCGTTCGTTCTTTGCACCTCGGTACGTTCCTTCTCTCTCTTTCCCCACCAGGCCCAAGTCCCTCACGCGTGCCCCTTCCTCTTCGTCGTATAGATACCGGCGGGAGCGATCTCGGTCTTTCCCTTCCTGCCTCGTCCGCCCTCCACCCCTCCGACTAGGTGGCCCGGGTTCGTCGCTCATGCCCTCCATTGTACCCCCCTTCGTCACCTGCATGACCAGCACTTGTCAACGTACGAGCGTGCGTGCGTTCGTTCGCCCGAGGGTTCCATGGACCTCAGTATGTCTCTTCTCTCTTTTTTTCCCCAGGGCCCGAGCCCCTCACGCGTGCCCCCCTTCCACTTCGTCGTAGATGCCGGGGGAACGACCTCGGCTCTTTCCCCCCTTACCTCGTCCGTCCTCCACTGCTCCGACTAGGTGGCCTGGGGATCGTTGCTCGCGCTCTCCATTCGAGGGTTCCTTGGACCTCGGTACGCTCCTTCTCTCCCCCCCTCCCCGGCCCAAGCCCCTTACGCGTGACTCCCTTCCACTCCATCATAGATACTGGCGGGAGCGACCTCTGTTCTTTCCCCCCTTGCCCCGTCCGCCCCCCTTGCCTCGTCCGTCCTCCACCGCTCAGACTAGGTAATCCAGGATCGTTGCTCACGCCTCAATGACACGTGCTACCAGGCCATTGTTGTGAGCGGAATGAGTCAGCATGGCTCACCCTGTGACCCGCAAGCGCATATACCCATCAGCAAAAAAATACATAATACTAGCATTGACGGACGGCCCTTCGGGCTGTCTTTTATCATAGAACCTAGAAAGTAACGTTAGCGGCTCTCAATTACACGGCTAGGTGCTCTACGTCGTCTACTGGTAAGATGGCAGTGTCCTTTTTGAAAGCAACCAGGTCGCCGATAAACCTGATGAGGCTGTCAGGTTGTGGCATTGGTGGTCCATGCCGTGGCCATATTGCGCATAATCCTAAAGCTGCGTGAATTTTGAGTGACAGGCAGCCCAATGCTTAGAATGATCGCTGGTACATCAATTAACCGACAGTTGCGCGAGCAAACTGTTCAGGAACGATCGGCTCCTTTTTTTTTTTGTTTGAAACAATTTATATACCGGAGCAGTATGTTGGTACAAAGCCGGTCCTAAGTGGTCTACATGTTACTCTGTGCAGAAACCTAACCCTCGGTAAATCCCCTCAACTTATAAGTACACAACCCCTGTCACACTCTATGGTGACATTGGTAGTAACTGTAGGGGTGAACCTTGCAGACCCTTGTGTGACCCTCTGCCATATTGGGGAAGCAATGCAGTAAGGACGAGACTCGTAGTATTGCCACGGCTCGGCTCAGCTTGGCTCAGCTCAGCTAAGTACAGCTCAACCAAAAATGGTGAGCCGAGCTGAGCCATTCCCAATTGAGCTAGCTCCAGCTGGGCTGAGCCAGCTTGAGCCACTCAAAAGTACGAATAGGAAATTATGCCATTTTGGGTAGTCAGACAGCTAGTGTTGCTGTGGCTCAGCTCAAATCGGCTGAGCCAGCCAAGCTGACACATTGGCTCATGACCAAAACTGGCTCAGCTCGGCTCACAAGCTGGCTAAGCTGGGCTGAGCCAGGCTCAATTAGGTATGACTAGATTAGGTAGGGCTCAATGGCTTGTGAGTGGGCAAAAAAGGAAAATATATTGATTATTTGTATTCTGTCTGGCTGAGCCAGGAACAAGCTGGTCAAAAACGGAATAATCATATGCTCAACTTCAATCTAGCGTGCTGCGTACGTGTCCAGTGTCTGCTGAGGCTCTCAGAAGAAAATTGAGTGAGTCCTCTGTTTTGGTGTCTCCTTGGGTGACCTTGCACAAACACTGACGAAAAAAACATAAAACAGATAGATTGTTACGCTCCATAGGGCGCACTTTGGGAGATCGCACTCGACCGGTCTTCAGGGGTTCCTAACGACCTTGTTGTTGACCCGCTCTTGTTCTGTCGCTCGAGCTAGTGCTTGCTGTCGCTTGTACTCGTCGATGAGAAGTCCGAAACGGACGATCTGGAGGACTCGGATAGCAATGAAAAGGTAGAAGAAAGGAATGACTTCGCTCATATGTGCCAAGCTTGCACGCTCAATCAATCGGTCACGTGACGATAGAGGAAAGGGGGGGGTGACACTGCTGTAGCAGAGGGACTAACTCCGAGGTCTGTGTAGGGTACGGACGCCACTGTGATGCTGGACTGACTCCGAGGGCACATAGGGCAGAGAGGAGGAGGAGTGGATTGAGAGCAAAGGAGACTGGGAACTACTTGGACTAGGTTGTACGGAAGATACAAGAAGTCAAAGCTACCATCTAAGGTTGCTTCTACGTGCTACTTATACTCGTGAGGGGAGCTATTGGAACTCAGCTGAAACCCTAATACAACAGTCCTAGGAATGCTGCGGAAACTGCAGAGCTGCGGAAAACACATGTCCAACGCCACTGATGGTGGCTGAAACATACAGTCCATGGGCGCATCAAGCCACAGGGATGAGGCACAGGAAAGTCAGGACAAATACAGTAACGGATCACAAACCAGGCACAATCGATAACACATGTTCCAATCCAGGCACAAGCTCATCTGGACTCTTCTGGTGCAGTCTAGGCCAGGTCACGTGCCAGGGTCACGTGACGGGCAATGACGTCGTCCGGCGCTAATCTTCTGGACCTTGAGGTGGGTCTTGTGGGAACATATACTGGGTGGCCAGTATAGCTGCGCACAGGTGTAAGGCGCGGTCTTGGTGGAACTTCCAGAGGCGTTCCCTAGCCTCAGCTTCTTCGGCTGCCATTGCGTCGGCATCTAGGGCGTGTTGGGGGTCTGTGGGGTTCCAGGGGACGAATTGCACTGGAGACGAGTCACGTGGTGGCATGTCGGGGTGCACCGGAGGGCCAAACGTAACATAGATGTATTAGTCTAGACTACAGTAAAACAAATACAATTGAGTTTCTATCTGGTGTGTGAAGCATTGCAAGGCATCACGCAGGCCTCCATGGGGTGTGAGTTGTCGTATATGTGCCCACAGCAATCACGGGTGCGTTGGTTGTCCAGTGGCTAGGGCCACATGCAAGCATGGCGAGGTTAGGAATGGAAATGGTGGGCTACACAGAGCCCAGGGAATGAGGGTGGCCACAAACAGTCATGCACGCTCTGGTGTGGCATGAAACTTCACATAGGTGTCCATTGGGGTTGGGAACATGTCTGGTTCAAGTCACTAAGGCCATGCATGAGTGCGGCACGCTGGGGAACGCGACAAATGAGCTTTACCTAAATCACTTCTGAATTAGGAAGGTCAGAATTTTTCACTCGGCCTCTGGCTCCCCCCCCACACCCGCAGTTCGGGATTCCAGTCCTGCAACCCCCTTAGATTCCCCACACAAGATTCTTGAATGTCTGAACTTTGAATTTGAACATTTGAAGACCCAGCGCAGTACAAGTCCCATTTTTGTCTGGCTGAGCCAGTTCAGCTGTTCAGCTGACTCAGCTGTCTGACTACCCAAAATGGCACAATTTTCTATTCGTACTTTTGAGTGGCTTGAGCCAGCTCAGCCCAGCTGGAGCTAGCTCAATTGGGAATGGCTCAGCTCGGCTCACCATTTTTGGTCGAGCTGTACTTAGCTGAGCTGAGCCAAGCTGAGCCAAGCCGCGGCAACACTACAGACAGCTGAGTCAGCTGAACAGCCTGAACTGGCTCAGCCAGATAAAAATGGGACTTGTACTGTGCTGGGTCTTCAAATGTTCAAATTCAAAGTTCAGACATTCAAGAATCTTGTGTGGGGAATCTAAGGGGGTTGCAGGACTGGAATCCCAAAACTGTGGGTGTGGGGGGGGGAGGGGGGAGCCAGAGGCCGAGTGAAAAATTCTGACCTTCCTAATTCAGAAGTGATTTAGGTGAAGCTCATTTTTCACATTCCCCAGCACGCCACACTCACATGTGGCCTTAGCAACTTGAATGGGACATGTTCCCAACCCCAATGGACACCTATGTGAAGTTTTATGCCGTGCTGGAGCATGCGTGACTGTTTGAGGCAACCCTCATTCCTTGGGCTCTGTGTAGCCCACCATTTCTGTTCCCAACCTCACTGCACTCACATGCAGCCCTAGCCACTGGACAACCGATGCACCTGTTGTTGGAACGTAATAAGTACATAAGGCCCTTATCTATAGCAGTTACAACATTGCTGCAAGTATGCTTTCCTATTACAGTAGTTAGGATACATACTGTACTGAGCGCAATTTGCCTCTGAGCCAAAAGAAGCCTCATGGCTAAGTTGAAGTGGTAATTTATGTCAGGGGTATGTAAAAGTGCAATATTGTGGACACCTGTACTCATCACTTTTGCGCTTCCAGACATGGTAGGGCCATAGGGTATATAATCCCTCCTATGGGGAAGGAGGCAAATACAGATTCACTCTCTTTCTCACTTGTGCACCTTCTCCACTCTATAGTCTCTCAACCTACTCAAAGGTGAGAACACCATTCCTGATAGCTGTGTGCATTGCTGTGCTTCACCTGTGATTGCTGTGGACACATATACAACAACTCGCACCCTGTGGAGGCCTGCATGATGCCTTGCAATGCTTCACACACCAGATAGAAACTCAATTGTATTTGTTTTACTGTAGTCTAGACCAATACATCCATCTGTTTTATGTTTTTTTTGTCAGAGTTTGTGCAAGGTTGCCCAAGGAGACACCAAAACAGAGGACTCACTCAATTTTCTTCTGAGAGCCTCAGCAGACACTGGACATGCATGCAGCATGTATGATTATTCTGTTTTTGACCAGCTCGTTCCTGGCTCAGCCAGACAGAATACAAATAATCAATATATTTTTCCTTTTTTGCCCACTCATGAGCCATCAAGCCCTACCTAATCTAGTCATACCTAATTGAGCCTGGCTCAGCCCAGCTTAGCCAGCTTGTGAGCCAAGCTGAGCAAGTTTTGATCATGAGCCAATGTGTCAGCTTGGCTCAGCTCAAAATGGCTCAGCTTGGCTGGCTCAGCCAATTTGAGCTGAGCCATGGCAACACTAGACTAGAGTAAGTAAGCATGCAATGCCAGATAGAGTATGTTAAGCAGGCAGCACTAACAGCGAAGAGTTAATAGCAAAGAGCTAAAGGCAAGCAAGTAACTTCAGAGGTAGAAGGAACTCTATTAGCAGTGCTACACACCTAAAGGCAAACAAGTACTAAACTAATGTCAGCATAAGGTAGAGAGGCTTAGAGTAAAGGGAACTTACACTTCAGAGGTAGAAGGAACTCTGAAGTGTATGGGTGAAAACAGCAGTCCTTATATACAGGACGCTTAGCTAATAATGGTCTGTGCGCACTGGTGATCCAAACAAAATACACCTGGTCTGTGTGCCAGAGGGAGAAATGCCATTGGAGGGCAAAGAACAATAAACCTGCCTAAAGTGGTTAAAGCTGGTATCTTAACAATGAGAACAATAAGAACCTAATAAGGATCTAGACAATAAAGATAAACAATGACTGGTCTGTACAAGTCTGAAAGTCCAAATCTAACCATAAGGGTCAGATACCATATAAGGCAGGGAATGACTCAATCATATCCCATGAGACATGTGACTTGGATCAGTTGCATCTCAACAGAGTAATGGTAATGGTAAACCCCAATTAAGGGGTAGGGTGTGGTAAAGGTTATGGACAACGCCAGAGTAATAGGGGCGGTCACATGCAGGTGACCACGAGAATGTCAAGTCAAAATGGGATATGAGTGCAAGTGAAGACAATTCACTTTGAGAGGGCAGATAGGGGATGGACCAGTCAAGACAAGCTTCTGTTACATTCTTTGGGCTCCTTTTGAGCCATATTTATCAGTACAAGTACAATAATATGAGACACTTTTTCAAAAACAATTGGAAATGTGAATAAGTCACTTGGGGAGCAGTACAGTCATTCACCGGTCTTTGAGACACACTGGTCAATGAGACAAATGTGATTTTTGAGCTCAAA
>QFDY01015428.1:0-11063 GCA_003315925.1 Lactarius sp. MG121
CGCTAAGTCGTGAACGCCTTATTACGCGTCCAAGTCGGACTAACGCCGTGGTAGCGTTACATCACTGTCATTTCACAAATGACTTTACACTTGCCCTTTTTGCTTGAGCACAACTTTGGTTTGCCGTTGCACTTGAACCCCAGACTTTCCACTATTGCCTACATGTCTGAGGAGACCATGTGGCACTTGTGCATCACCTGACTCAGTCCTAATTGACTGCCCCGAACCCCGTTACCTCGGCCTGAGCAACTTAGTGAAGCACATGTCGCACATAACGTTCCTGTGGTAACGTTACACCTTTGGCCACTTAGCAGCTCTGGACAGACCAGACTTGCAGCATGGACTGCTTTAGATAAGATATACTGAACTTATAGATTAGATATATGATCTGTACAACTTCAGACTTGTTTCTTATCTATGACATCATGTACAATGACATCATTAGACTTCTTCAGACTTTACTTTGTACTCTGCATCTTTGTACTTTCCTTTGTTCTATCTTTATTATGATGTCACTATGATATCATCTTGGTCTGGATTCTCCTTGTTCTTATCACCTTGTTCTCTTTCTATACACTCCCCTTGTCCTGTACTTAGAACAACACTCTTTGTAATCCGTGACTCTGTGTATCAGTGTCACTCTCAGTAAAGTATAAGTAGAGTAGCTTGTACACTCCTGGTCCACATCAGTTCCTCACTGCTTGTGTGCCAGAACTACTTCTTAGCTTCTCTTGCAAGATCCCCCTCCGCTGCTTCCAGCTGCTCAGTGTATCTCACCACAGTCTCCTTTGTCACTGAGTATGCTATCCATCTTTGCTGTTCATCATGAAGGATGGCAAGGCAGGGCAGGCAAGTGTGGCACCGGGGTCAGTACCAGCTGGTTGTCTTCCCTGCCTCCATGCCAGTAAATAAGGTGAGAATAGAAGGGGAGAAGCGGTGTGCAGGGCAGACAAGTGGGTGCCAGGGTCAGCATGACACCAGCTGCTTCCCCCCACTCCTGTCCCAAATGGCAAGTGCCTCTGTATTTCCCAATTTGTAGGCACTGTAGCCAGAAAAGCAGAACTCTATAGTTTCTATTTGTCAGCTGCAGCTTAGTCAACATAAAATTGAGAGAGTGAGTAAGGTACCAGCACCCCTTATATAAGTCATTCTGCCCTCACAACTGCAGCGCCTACTCCTCTTGCATTGCACTGTTTTCAGAGATTCTGGTCAAATAGAATGTTAGAAGACTCCCTTGGCTCTCACTTTTATACAGGGTTTTTTTAATTTCTCAGAATTGGTGACGCAGTAGGGCACAGAAACTTTTATTTGTACAAAGTAATTGTCTCGTGTTTTTATGCTAAATGGAACAAAGTTGACAACCTCCTCCAATGGATTTGTCACATCATGTGACCTTAAAATATGATGTAATCCTAGCATACCCTTGAGTGAGAAACCCATCTATTGAGCAACAGGGCCCCAGGAAATGCCCCAGAAGTCATGTAAACAGTTGGCCCACATCTGCAATGCTGAAATAGCCCATCATGCCTTGAATCCATTGGGTGCAAGTGCCCCTGTGGCAGACCCTGGACACATTGAAGCAGGTGAGCATTGCACCAGTCCAGAGGCAAGCCACACTCACATGATGGCCAGGAAGTGGCCAGAATTCAAGCAGGGAGGACATAGATCCCAAACTTGCAAGTTTCTGTCAAAGGTTCAACCTTGAGCCTTGAGTCCAGGACTTTGAAAGCAACAATGTTACGATTTTCCTCTTCTCTCTCTTGGACACCTCCGTTCTCTGCTTCCTATTCCCATACCCCACCTTGATACGCCCATAACTCCTTATGCGCCCAACCGTTTCTGATGATCTCTTCACTGCACGATACGTCCGTACACCCCCTTCCTTGTATATTAAAGTTCACGGCGCTCCGGTCTCAGCTGACTCGCACATGATCCCGCACAATCACCATATTTCCTACTATAGTTGAGTCTTTGTTCTACTTTTACTCAGAACCTGCATATCGCGCCATATGTTTGTTGTGTACAAACATCCTGTACTAGTATATAAGTTGCACGCTACCTAGCTTGTATGGTAGACTTGACTTCTTGTGTAATACCACATCGTTGTCAATCCACGAACGACTTTACACTCACTGTTTTGCTTGAGCACAACTTTGGTTCGCTGTTGTGCTTGAACCCCTGAACTTCCCGATTATCACCTATGTGTCTGAGGAGACCGTGTGGTGCTTATTCATCATCAAACTTGGTCTTAACCGACCACCTCGTATCCTGTTACCTTGGCCAGAGTGACTTAGTGACATGCACGTCGCACATAATGTTCCTGTGGTAACATTACATTAAGTCAAGTCTCTCGCAACCCTGGCGACTAGTAGGAGTCGCACAAAATTCCAGCCGCAGTACATCGATCGGTATCTAACCGACGAGCTCTCCAGCCATGAAAAGGGTGCAGTAATCTGGGAAGAAATCCATAACCAAGAGGGGTACTTCATCTTTGACCCCAAAAACCAGGAATACCACCAAGTCCACTACTTTGACGACCTTCGTATCTGGGCTTACATCGACTATGACCCAAAACAAGGATGGTGGTATGCCTACAAAGCTGTCCCTCCACAATTCGGTGCAGGACCCCTCAGGTCAACCAACATCACAGGAATTAACGTCAACCCAGATGAATCAACCACCCTCACTCCCATACAGCCAGAGATGGCCACCAACACTCAGGTTGCCACCAGCCTTACTACCATGGGAGCCTCTGGCTCGGGCAGTGGAGGACCACATGCTACAGGAGGTCGATTGGCTGCTCAGATGAGCAGAGTGACTCATAGCTCTAGCACCCAGCCGATGACGGGGTCGGGCAGTGGCCCAACTGCTGGACCTGGTGGAAGCATACATGGTAGCGGTGGAGGCCCACCGGGTGGCGGTGCCCCTGGTGGCAGCGGAGGTGGTCCGGGTGGTGCCCCAGGAGGAGGTGCGCTCCCCGTGGGCCCAGCCAGGGCAATACCAGCACTGGGAGGGGGCAAACTTGGGGGCAACCCACCACCTGTCTTCGATGGAAATCGAGAGGAGAGTCAAAACTTTGTTCGATCCTTTTGTATTTATCAAGGAATGAACCCAACTGTGGACCAGCTTACAGTACCCTACTCAAGGGCCATGACCTTCCTCTCATATACGAGGGGGCATCTGGTGGACGATTGGGTAGATGAGCAGACCGCATGGCTAGACACCCAGATAGCAGGAGGAGTACTGCACAATGAAGAGAACCTATGGAACACGGTCCTTGACCGGTTCACGAACACCTACACCAACACCACCAAACGAACCAGAGTGCGCCAAGACATCAATAAGTTGAAGATGATTGGTGAAGACATTGACACATACATCGCAAAGTTCCAGAACCTCACGACAAAAGCTGGCTATAATCCAGACGAAGCCAACGTCATTGAAAAATTCCAAGTGGGACTCCCCGACAACCTCATAATCAACGCCATACGCTTCCAACACCCGGTTACATGGGATCAATGGAAAGCAGCGGCGCAACTTCAGCAAGCCGAATATCTTATGCTGAAACCCCGCCTTACACGCAACCGACAAAATGAAAAATGAGGAGGTCACACCTGAGACCAGTGGGTCCAAGCCCTTAACAAGGCGTGTGACCCAAACGCCATGGATATTAGCCACACTAGAGCCTGTGCAACCCTCACAGACGCTGAGAAGCAAAGGATGGTCGTGGAGGGGAGATGTTTCTGATGTGGAGAAAAGGGTCATGTGTCGTGTAATTGCCCACAAAAAGGCACTCGCACTGCTCAGACCACAAGCGACGGAGGAGCGCCTCCTCCCATCCCCACTACCCCCGCAATATCGCCTCCCCCCCTCGTTACTCAAGTCACCATATCAGCAAACCACGTACTGTCGAATGATGAAGTGGCTGACGCTCAGATCGCAGCGCTGGCCGCTCAACCAAAAGAAGTGCGGGACCTCTTGGTGGAGAAGCTTTTTGGAGGAAAGGATTTTCCAAACACCTGAACCCGTCGGCCTGGGCAAAGGCGTTACACGTGTATTATAGCAGATATCGATCCATGCGAATCCCAGTTCTTTTCAAATCTGCAAACGCGACGGCCAAACGACAGGTCCTATTGGACTCTGGAGCAACCGACAACTTTATTTGTGCGGAGCTGCTCAAATAAACACATCTCGGAACCTGACCCATCTCCGCTCCCATCACCATATGGAACGTTGACGGAACTTACAACCGAGACAGCGCAATAACCCAGTACACCAATTTGGTGGTGCGGACTGGTGAGCACACGAAGACGCTTCATTTCCTGGTAACCAACCTAGGAAAGGACGAAGCGATCCTGGGCTACCCCTGGTTCTCGGCCTTTGAGTCTGAGATAGAGTGGAGGAACGCCACACTGAACAAAAACTTCCAACCAGTTGTAATCTCCAGCCTGAACCTCCAGAGCGATGCCATGCCCATAGAAGCGGCTATCAGGGCTATCGAGGCATATGGGCTCGACGAGGAGGCTTGGGAGCAGGTTATGAACGAAGAATCAGAGCCAAGCATCGCCTTCCTGCGGAAGACAACAACAGCATCAGAACTCGCGCAGCAGGAAGCGGCGAAAAGGAAGGACCGAACATTTGAGGAAATGGTTCCTCCAGAATATTGGTCACATTGCAAGGTGTTCAGCGAGGAAGCATCACATTGATTTCCCCCATCCCGCATATGGGACCATGCCATTGAACTACTCCCTGACGCACCCACCACCCTCGACTGTAAAGTATACCCCCTAACTGCAAACAAAGGAGAGGCACTTATGGCCTTCCTGAACAAACAACTTGAGAAGGGATATATTCACCCTTCAAAATCCGCCTACACATCACCCTTCTTCTTCATCAAAAAGAAGGATGGGAAGCTACGCCCAGTGCAAGACTACCGACGTCTCAACGAACTCACTGTGAAAAACCACTATCCCCTCCCCCTTATCCCTGAACTCGTTGACTGTATTCGAACCGCACGGTTGTACTCAAAGCTAGACATTCGATGGGGGTACAATAATGTTCGCATCCAGGAGGGAGATGAGTGGAAAGTGGCATTCAAAACCAATCAAGGACTGTTCAAACCGTGTGTCATGTTCTTCGGCCTCACCAACTCCCCTTCCACCTTTCAAACAATGATGGACACCATATTCCGTGACCTCATCCTGACAAATGAGGTCATTGTCTATATGGACGATATCCTCGTTGCCACCGCCAATGACAAGAACCATCATCGGAAAGTTCTCCATGAAGTACTACGACTTTGCGAGGAACATGATCTCTACATGAAACCAGAGAAATGCAAATTTGAGGTCTATGAAACGGAGTACCTGGGTCTTATTATCGGCCAAGGACGACTGCGGATGGACCCCGTCAAAGTTCGAGGGATCTGGGAGTGGCGAACCCCGAAGAGCCTCAAGGAGGTTCATGCATTCCTAGGATTCTGCAACTTTTACTGGAGATTTATATGAGGGTTCTCCCAACTCGCTCGACCCCTTCACGACCTCACAAAGAAGGATGTCCAATGGCACTGGGGTGACACACAGCAGAACACCTTCGAAGATATTAAGAAGCACATATGCGAAGAACCTGTACTCTTATTCCTGGACCTCGCAAAGCCATTCGAACTGGAGGTTGACACATCAAACGTCACAGTAGGGGCTGTGCTGAATCAGCTAGGCCCCGACCAAAAGTTCCACCCCATAGCATTCCACTCCGAGTCATTCACAGAGACGGAATGAAATTATGACATCTATGACCGGGAGCTGCTGGCCGTGGTGAAAGCGCTACAAGCGTGGAGAACATACCTCATAGGATCCCCCCATAAAATTATTATCCACACTGATCACGCCAACCTCCAATATTGGAAGGAACCCCGGAAGATTAACTGGAGAATTGCACAAGAGTTCCTGGAGCTGTCAGAATACGATTTCATCCTGAGACACGTAGCAGGAACGAAGAACGCGCGCACAGATGCCCTGTCCAGGCGGTTGGATTATGAGTCCAGTGAAGGGGACAACACCAACATCATCGTCCTACCAGCTGAAAGGTTCATCCAAGCCACCCAAATGTCAATATGTGATATGGACATTTGGTCCCGGGTGGCTCAGAACGCTGGTAAGGAAGAAGCGGCATGATGGGCCGAACACCACAACCTCAAACAGCATGATGGGCTGTGGTGGAAAGATGATGTGTTAGTTGTTGTCAGGGACAACGATCTTAAGCGGGGGGTAATTGCTTTCTTTCATGACTCTCCAAGCAAGGGCCACCCCGGAGTTGCCAATACGTGCGAACTAGTGTGACACGACTATTGGTGGCCCACCATACAAGAAGACATTGAAGAATACGTAGAGGGATGCACCATATGTCAGTCCAACAAAATTAACCCCCACCGACAAAAACCCCACCTATTCCCCATATCTACTGACCCTGAAGCAGAACCGTTTGAAGTTGTTGCCATGGACTTTATCATGAAACTACCCCCGTCCCAAGGTTTCGACTCCATCCTTACGATCACAGATCACGACTGCTCGAAAGCCACAATCTTTATACCCTGTCATGAAGCCATCACCGCTGAAGGAGTAGCACGACTATACCTCCAGCACATTTACCCACACTACGGAATACCCCGCAAACTTATCACGGACAGGGACCCACGATTTACATCTGCATTCATGAAGGGGTTGTGCAGCATACTCGGAATACGACAAAATATCTCCTCCGCATATCACCCCCAAACAGACGGCCAATCGGAATGCACTAACCAGTGGCTAGAACAATACCTGCGCCATTGGAGCAACGTTCAACAAGATAACTGGGCTGAAGCGCTCTCAGTAGCACAGTTTGCGCACAACTCTTGGCCAAATGCTACCACAAAGCACTCCCCATTCTCACTCATTATGGGATGGGAACCACGAACTACTTGGGTTTCAAAACCCACCGCAGTACCATCAGTCGACCAGCGCTTAGACGAAATGACCATGAGGCGACAGCATGCATAAGATTGCATCAAACACACGCAAAACCTTATGGCAAAGAAGGGAAGAAGCCGCTTTATTCCCTGCACCAAAGGAGCCCAGGTCTGGCTGGAAGGAACGAACCTAAGAACCTTCTACCCCACTGCAAAACTGGCCCCTAAACGTCATGGGCCCTTCCGAATCAAGAAGGTCTTGTCAACAGTGACGTACAAGTTGGAGCTGCCAAGCACGTGGAAGATACACCCGGTATTCCATGCAAACCTCCTTACACCATATAAGGAGACAGAGCTGCATGGGGGGAACTTCCTGCGTCCTCCCCCTGAACTCGTGGAGGGAGAAGAGGAATTCAAAGTGGAGCAGATCATGGGGTTGCGACTCCATGGACGAGGGCGCAAGCTTCAGTTCCTAGTCAAGTGGAAAGGCTTTCCCATGAGTGACAGTTCGTGGGAGCCAGCTGACCATGTCAAGCATGCGCCGGATGCAATCGCTGACTTCTATCGCCGACACCCAACGGCTGATGGAGCAGGGCGAGAGTTATAAGAAGACAGGCAAACAAAAAAACGGTTTCCACATCCCCGCTCATCATCACGACTCCCATCCCTCATGACACCATCCCAGCAACTGACCGACCCTGTCCCCCGTCAGCCCTCATCCTCAAATGACTCACAGTCCCATCGCAATCAGAGGGAATTCCCACTCCCTTCATGTCTCAAACACCCTATTCGGCTATCCCCTCACGACTGCCAACTCCTGTCCTCGCCATAGCACTCAACATTTCCCCTATGAGCCCAACACCCCCACCATCATCTCCTCCACCACTTGAACCTGCAGTAGCTCCCCTCTTGGAAGCACCCCCAGGCCTCACGCCCGTCGTCCCCCTGTCGCAGCTAGCATCTGAGCTTCCCCATCCCTACTCACTAACTCCAGCAGCACCCCCTCATCAGCTACAACCGGACCCTCGTCTGGCATCATTAGATGACGATGAGGAGCCAGTTGACGAAGGGGATGATGAGGAGTCTGATGACCCTGGACTCCCGTTCTTCCTCAACACTCCTGATACCCCGTTCTTCTTCCCCCTGATGATCCCACTAGAGGACGATGTTACGAAAGTCCAGGCGAAGTACATTTACTATCGCCGGGATTATCGAGAAATCATCGGAACCCAGGGAAGGGGAAAGCCGTGTTACTGCCAGGAGGTTTACCTGTCAACGCTGCATCCCACTGCTATGCACCCTGCCATCTCGCCTCACCAGCTTGCCGTTTGTAGTCTGCAAGACCCACGCGCCGTCACCATTAACGAGGTATTGAGCGAGCCCAAAAACCCCCACCTATCCGCAGAGGTCGCGAGATTGCAGCAGTGCCTCGGAGACAAAATTGCTCTGGACGCATGGAGGGCGGATCTCCGGCGGCTCGAACAAGAGGCTACTCGCGACCAATTCCACCTGGATGCCAAGTTACAAGGCATCACAAAGCGCATGCAGTATGCAGGTGCTATCCCCCTCATCACTGACAAATTCGTCGAGCTCACCACTCGCCCCGTACGCCCCCGCCACTATTTCCCTGAACTCCCACTTGTACCACAACCTGGAGGGCCTCTCGAGATGCCGCGTCTCGTAGATGGACCCAGTCGGACGCAGAAATGGCGCAAGTGTTACTTGTGCAAGAAGCATGGGCATAAGATGAGTGAGTGCCCCAATAGGCCACTGACTGGTGTCTGTGTATGGTGTGCGAGTCGGGCTCACGCCTCTGAGAATTGTCTTATCCATCGCCTCGCACCCATCACCCCGGCGTTTGAGGAGCCCTCCGAGCGCCCCCGCTGGTGTGGGAAATGCCTGAGATTTGATGTGCAGCACAACGAGATCGAGTGCCCGCAGTACAAGGCATGTAGGAGGTGCGGGGAGCGCGGCAGGTATTTGTTCCTTCGCCAACATGTTTGCCTGGTGGATGACCGGGATGATGAGACTAATGACCCCAGCGCTGACGTATACGATTACGTTGGCAGTGACTGAAGTCGTGGCAACTTCAGGTCTAACAGGGGGGTAATGTTATGATTTTCCTCTTCTCTCTCTCAGACACCTCTGTTCTCTGCTTCCTATTCCCATACCCCACCTTGATACACCCATAACTCCTTACGCGCCCAACCGTTTCTGATGATCTCTTTGCTGCACGATACGTCCATACACCCCCTTCCTTGTATATCAAAGTTCACGGCGCTCCGGTCTCAGCTGACTCGCACATGATCCCCTGCAATCACCATATTTCCTACTATTGTTGAGTCTTTGTTCTACTTTTACTCAGAACCCGCATATCACGCCATATGTTTGT
This sequence comes from Lactarius sp. MG121, assembly GCA_003315925.1. Classification (NCBI taxonomy): domain Eukaryota; kingdom Fungi; phylum Basidiomycota; class Agaricomycetes; order Russulales; family Russulaceae; genus Lactarius; species Lactarius sp. MG121. The sequence goes on from QFDY01015428.1 coordinate 9,339, forward strand.
TGCGTACAAACATCCTGTACTAGTATATAAGTCGCATGCTACCTAGCTTGTACGGTAGACTTGACTTCTTGTGTAATACCACATCATTGTCAATCCATGAACGACTTTACACTCACTGTTTTGCTTGAGCACAACTTTGGTTCGCCGTTGCGCTTGAACCCCTGAACTTCCCGATTATCACCTACGTGTCTGAGGAGACCGTGTGGTGCTTATTCATCATCGAACTTGGTCTTAACCGACCACCTCGTATCCTGTTACCTTGGCCAGAGTGACTTAGTGACGTGCACGTCGCACATAACATTCCTGTGGTAACGTTACAGACAATGATGGAGATGATGGAGATGAACCAGAGATTGTTGAGTGCTCTGGTTTTAGATGCCCCAGTGAATGCACAGATTGCTGCTGTTGCTGGCTTCTGTTCAACCAACCTGACTTTACCTCTCAGCAATCCCAACTTCAAGAATTAATTGAGTTGTGCAGTCATCTGTGTGGTTTCTATCCAAAATACCATTGTGAACTGAATTTCATCAAGCAGTATTGGGGTACTGCAAAACTCCAGTTCTGTGTTGCTGGTCATGCTTGATGACATCCCCCTGCTCCAAATTTGACAGTTCATTGGTTTCTGCACTATCTCTCTCCCATGCCAGTGTCTGATATTTCTGTAGATATGCCAATCACTCTGCTCAGTTTGTTCATGCATATGAAGCAGGTCTTTTGGGAACTCAGGCTGTGTGGGCAAATTGTAAATATCATGGCCATAGGACCCTCCCTCCAGATATGGTTGCTCAAATAAAACAGTCTCTTGAAGTAGTAATTTTACCCCTCACATTTCCATGCTTTTGTGCCCACTACTTGTCACTACCCAAAGATTTGTCACATGCTTGGATAATAATGGGATTATGTAAGGGGTGCTGGTTCCTGGCTTCCCCTACCTTACTGAGGCCTGAGGTGCTGAGCGCTGAGTGCTGAGGTGAGCATGGGAAATGGAAAAGTGTGTTTGGAAGGGGCCAAACATGTTAATATAGTAAGCTACTCCACTCCTGTCCCAAGAGTTGCATACTTTTTGCAGACTTCCCATGTGCTGGTGTAACGTCTACCATGGACGTTGGCCTGACTTAGGCATTGGTGTAACATGGGTTCCTTTCCGGGTGGAATCAATGGTTGTCGGGGCTGTCGGGGAATACCGCGGGATGACGTTGATACACCCCAAGGGAGTCACGATACGTGTAGAGGGGCAGATCAAGAGGGACGTTTGGAGGTGGGGTAGGGACTTTATGAATATACCTCCAACTGGGGTGATCGACAATGTAGTAGCACTTGTAAGGTCTTGCGACGCGGGAGTTGATATACTCGAAGACGAGATGACACGTAGTACCAGGCGGGTAAGTAACGGTCGGCGTATCCACCATTCACGAGGAACTGGGGAGTAAGGTCACAGGGATCCGTCTTGGTCTCGAAGGGATATACCGGAGCTAGTTCACTTAGGAGTCTCTTAGACTCCTAGCATAAGAGACAAGTTAGAGAGTGGTATTCAAAGAAGACCAAGATGGGAATCCTGGTCTGTACTACTACGAGCTTAAATACATGTAAGGATGTCACGATCACGTGACATGTGACGTGACTTGGAGGAAACTCGGACTGACAGCGAGATTGACAGCGAAAGCAATGTGCTGGCACCTGCCAAAACACTTACACGTTTCTCTAGCTTCTCGGAAAATAGTCTTA
>QFDY01015535.1:0-10164 GCA_003315925.1 Lactarius sp. MG121
CTTCCTTCAAGACCTTATATTCCTGACCTTCGCGTCTAGGGCACTGGCACTCTCAAGTCATCAGCTCGGAGTTGCCTTGGTACTACTTGGGTGAATACTGTGGATCGCCTTAGTCGTATTCTACAGAATTACTGAGACTCTGAGGAAGTCCCTTAAACCCACTAAGTCGTGAATGCCATTATATGAGTCCAAGTCGGACTAACGCCATGGTAGCGTTACAATGATTGACATCATGCAGCTCAGATTGGCAGAGTGCCTCTGCAGCAGCATCCTTGGCAGCACCAGCAAGCCCCATAAGTGGCAGTACCATTCAACATACCTCTGCAAACTACTCACTAACTAAGTGCCTCTAATCTATCTTAGTGCTGAAGCCAAGGCACAAGCACACAAACAAACCATCCATTCTTGAATGCAAGGCCTGGGCACAGGTTGGCAATGAGCCATGTGAGTTGTGCATTCCAGCCTTTTACTATCTATAGGGTACACTGTACAGTAGTCTAGATAATAATATTCACCTTGTGCACTACAGCATACCTGGGTACTTGTAGAATTCGAACGGGCACTCGTGCTTAACTTAGCACGTGTCACTTGGGACGGGAGCGGAGTGGCACCATATATCAACATGTTCGGCCACTTCCGAACATTCTTTTTCCCGTTTCGCTCGCCTCCTCACTGTCTCTATAGCTCCTATTTATGTCTACTAAACTGTAGCTAGCAAATAGAATGTATAGAAAAAATGGTCTATCGTCGCGCAATGGCAACAATGTTTGATAAAGGTTGGTAAGTGGCCGCCACCACCCGGTCAGAGCTAAGCCGAGACATCCATCTGCTAGCTCTCAACCTTACACCTCAACAATGGCCGACACATCCCCTCTGTCTGACAAACACGCCGAAATTCTCGCCACCAAATGATGGGCCGCCGAAGGGTTTAGCCAACGTGGTGAGTATTCAAGTGTTCGCACCAGTCCTCTCGCTGATTCATGACTTAGGAGTGCTATGCCGCGAAGGTCGCTTTAGTACCCAGGCAGAGTCAGACCATGCCAGGGATGCTGTTCGCGAGTACCGAGAGGTAAATCGTAAACCTGGTGATTGACCGGTCGCAACTTCTTATAGCTTCTCATAGCTCGCCGGAATCAGCCCAGAAGAGGTGGAGGACCTCATATTTGGGTCAACCAGGCAGGATGGTTTTTGGGAGAATATTGGTGCGTTCATTCGCTACCGTTCCCACACGTAACCTCGATAACACCATTGCCCAGCGCGTGCGTTACCTGGTAGGCGCGTGCGCTCGGTGTACGACCACGTCCAGCGACTGTACCACCCCAGCCGAGACAAAGGGGACTGGAAGAGGGCCGAAGACTCAAGACTGAGTCCCGTATTTGTAATGATCGCTTCGTACGATACTAGTTTCACCCTGTTCCTGTCGTCTGGGAAATCTCCATACCCGCATGTCTTTATCTCGCTCTCACGTTTCGACTTAAGCTCAGATCTTGGCTATGATGCCTCTAACCCCTTGCCCCCCTCTTGTCTACCCTCTCCCCATGATTATTCACGTATGCACTTTTGAGCACGTTCAATGGCTCAAGGGGTCAAGGGGCCTAGGGGGAGTTTTCTCGCGTACGGTTGCGGTAGTTCATGTAAACCCGATCGCTAGTAATTTACAGAACATGCGCTTCTATCTCAAAGCTCTATCTCATGCCCATGGATTTTAGCCTGCCTTGCCTATGTAGCTGAATGGAAAGCGCCTATCCACGCTAATTTGGCGCCTGTGTGGCCGCGTGCGGGTTTAGCTTGTGCTCCTTTTACTGTAAGCCCCAAAACCCAACCGGCCTGGCTGAGCATTGCTGGTGCCGGTGCCATAGCCAAGAGGGCTTATCCCAATTGAGCTCTCGACAACGACCAGACCAGCACCCATGCAAATGTTGAGTACCACATATACACGCCTATGTACTTTTAACAACGGGCAGCCGCCGCTGCTCCAAGACCCATCCAGGACACACTTTCGCGGAATTTGTTCTCCACCAGGTGCTTAAGAAGCCGTGAGCGCACTTCTTCAAAGCATGCAGCTGATTCCGAGCTATAATGGGAAGAATCTACGAGGTCGCCCGTGGACCATTCACAAAGCGCCCTCATGAGCTGCCATGGATATCAGCAAGCGACACCGCAGATCCTTCAGCGCTTACCAAGACGGCTGACTCTGCAACATGTGTCTCCGTGATGGGTGGAAGCTGGCCATTTATTTGGTCAAGGCCAAGAACCAAGGTGCGTACCACAAGGTGAAGAGCGAGGTCCCCGATGGCTGCGGCCTTATCCACAGGCTGCATGTGAAGCTGTTAGCAGCGGCGCAATGGATGAGCTGATACAGATACCCACAGTGATGCCTCGTAGAAAGGGCCTTTTGGATAGCAGCGCTTTCACCAGCTCCTCTCGGTCACCTGGTTGAGGTAGGTCTAGAACTCCATAATGCACAAGAACCTGCCTGCGGGCCATGAAAAGTGCATCGCTGGGGAAGGCCCTATCAGGGAAAAGGGCGGTGCCCCTGACCATCTCCCTCCACCCCTCATAAATGGGGCCAGTGTTAGTCAAAGCATGCCACATCTCACAATAGACCAGGTGGCGTGCTGGCTTGTCTCCGGTGATGGCTGGGTGCGTTGGAAAGTGGCATAGTTTGCCATAGTGATGTAGGCCAGTAATCCACTGGTGTTGGGCAAGGTCATCGACTGGTGACCTTAGTCGAATTGAGTTACTGAGTAGGAGAGGGAACTCAGAAGAAAATACTTGATGGACCATCTTGCGGATGATTTCGCCGTCAAGAGCTACGCCAAATAGCTGGGCTGTTAAGCCCACCAGCCGCTTGTTGGCGTCAACAGAACTATAGAGCCATTTGATGTCGCCCGTGGTGTGCCGCCTTGGCAATACCCATAGGTGCGTATGTTGGAAAGGAAGTAGCTGCCCCTTCAGCGCCCTCAGCTCCACTGCGATGGGAAGAAGAACAGTGATAAGGACTAGCAGCAGCCAAGTCAAGTCAGCAGGCATGGTCACGAGAGCTAAATGGCTGTCAGTGACTCGATGGGATGAGATTGGTCGTACAAAGGACAGTAGCCCATTTTGGAGGAGAAATACATTGCGGTTTGATCCGCTATAGCAATAGTGCTTGAACGAGAATGGGTCAAGTGCGCCTGAGTTCAAGACCATTGCAGCTGCGGCTGACGAATAGCAGCTGTCATATTTGTCAAGCCATTTATCCACCTTGGCTCGGGCTATTCCATGGGTATTGAACAGCGCCTCTCCACCTCTGGGTCCCTCTAATATATCCCTCCAGCATTGGCGTATCAATGGCTGCAGGGTCTCAGCATTCTGAGGTTGCTTGTGTATAGCCACAGTGGAGAAGTCGTCTGTTAATAGACCAATGGGGATGTCATAAACGCATGCCCCAGCTGGCAAGGCAGCTTCCACACAGCGCTTTAAATCAATGGTGGACAGGCTCGCTGCCTCACAAAACTTCTGGAGAGGTAGGGTCACAGGGGCATCTATGTGATTTGTTAAGGTGAAGCACCCGTCTTGGAAGGTTGTGGTAAAGGGGGGCTTGTGCTGTGCTGCCTTGAAGAGTGCGGATGATACTGAAAGGGTACGCTGGAATGCGGTGATAAAGCCCAATTCTCCGGCAGGGGATATATATGCAAGCCGTGATTTCATCAACCTAGCTTCTGTGTGAGCTTCCCCAAAGTGAGCAGTACATATAAAGTGCTCACTGCTTAATGGCAGGGGAGTTCAGGGGCTTGGCTCCGGGGCGCTCTGCACCCGGACCATCTGGTGCATCTAGTATGGGCCATATGCGCTCAAGGGCTTCCTTCAGCTCAGCCTTGTCCGCTTCATTAAGGCCTGGGCCTTTGAGGCCATCCGGACTAACGCCCAAGCCATCAAAGCCACCCAGCAGCTCATCGCTGCTGGCCTCACTCTGGTCTTCTCCCCCTGACTCCTCATCTGTTTCATTGAAGAGGAGCTCCTCTATATCGAAACCTGCTTTTGTGATCGCTGAGGGGTCTTGGGGCAGTTCAACCTCCTCTGTGCATAGCCCTGCTTGAGAGAAGGGTACATATCCCCTATCCCCTGTTGTCGCAAGTCGGCACCAGTGGGCGTCGATTGCGGTCAGAGCCCATAGTGCAGTGGTTACTAAAGACCTGACTAAAGATGCTTTCCGCCATTGGTTGTCAGCCTGTAAACTGGATGCCAGAATCACTTGATCAAGGGGGTGTGCAACCTTATCTTCAGACCCCTTGCCAGCCTGGAGAATGGCAAGAAATAGGTCATGTTTCTTAGCCATGAGGTCAGCGATAAAAGAAGGCCCATGGGGCTCCAAATAGTGCCTATACAGGGCCAAACCAGCCTGAGCAGTTTCTTCGGAGTGCCGAATGGGAATTGCATCAGGGGCACTGAAAGCTTTGTCGTGGATAGACCTGACAATAAGTCCTTCCACCATAATGAGTGGTTTTCGATATTTGTAGTACTGTGCCCTGCTGACAAATGGTTGGAATGGCTTTCTCCTGTGTGAGCATGCGTTAGATCAGAATAATAACCGCTTTTGAACGCACCCTCCATGTTTGAAATGGTCCCCAAGAGATGGGTGCATAAGCGAGACCCAGGCCGCAGCGTCCTCTAGGTATGATAGGTTCAACCTATTAGATACCAACAGGCCCTGCTCAAGCATACCCCTCGGCCCTGTGCATGCTGACGCGCGGCGGAGGCTTGGGAGTGAGACCAGGTCTCGCAATTTATCTCCTACTTTCTTGCGGGAATGAAGCTTGGCGGTCAATTCGCTGATGTAGCTTTCCCACCCGAGTGAAGTGGCCCATGTATCGGTAGACGGCGCAGCATGATTCACCGTTGAAAAGGCTGGCTTGTGAGATATTCCAGCAGGTGATTGGTACGCATCTGGGAGGGCGAAGCAGTAAGTGCGCTTGCCATTGCCGATCCGTACTTGCTGAGTTGACACTGGAATTTGGTCGTCCAGCACCCTCAAGCCACGATGAGCCTTGGCATGGCGCCTCAGCTCTGATACACTGGCACCCTTACCACAATTGAGGGTGACCCAAGCGTCGCAAGTAGCGTGTGGGCACTTGTACCGCTCTCGGACGGCACCTGAGCCCTCCAGTAATAGAGGCTCGGGAAGGTGAGTAGGAAGTGAAAGCCTAAGCTTTTCTTCGGATTGGTTTCGAATATCAGGGTAACAGTCTGCAAGGTGGAAGGCGCTGGTTGTGAAGAAATTGTATCTGGTGGTCCCTTGAATAAGCCCTTGGTGAGTGCGCCCAGCAAAATGGCTGCGAAAGCCATCGCCCGGGACGAGTACCGAGTGTTCTACGCAGTAGAGACACTTTAGCACATCGCTCCAACGAACCCTAAATTGAGAGAGATGTGAGAGGACTGGGCAGGGATCGCCATGCTGACGGATAGACTTTGTCTCCTTGCAATCTTCGATCGCCTTCGCTAGAATTGTGGGCATTTTTTGAGCCCTCCACAAGCCATCACTCCAGTCAATCAGGGCTGTGAGTGGCTTCCTGATTTGAGGCTTCCTGTTCGCTGGCGGCTTGCGATTTTCGCGCCGTTGGGGATGCACCATTAATTTCTGACGCTTGTTAAGCCCTTGCTGTTGCCGGAGGTTTGAACTATCAGTGCTATCGGTGCTGGCATCTGCCTCATCTGGGGCCTCATCACTGCTGTCAGAAAGAATAGGGGTCAGCGGTCGCCTTGGTCGCTTTTTCCCAGCGGTGTTACCCACTCCGGTGGTAGTAGCGACGTGTTGGGTCATTGGAAGGAAGGTAGGCGCTTTGGCTGGAGTGAGCCGCCTTCACTTTTTTCATTGGAAAGGCCTTGCCAAGAAATTGGCACCAATTTAGCCTGCTGGACAGAAATTTCCTTTATAGCTCATCTATTCTTTGTTTACACTCCAATTCCATTTATTTAGACCAAAGGAAACGAACGGTATGGTTGCTATTTTGAGCTGCATCGTGGCCATACAATTCAAATGATACCTCATGGAAAAGTCCCCTCCCAGCACAGCCGCTCGATGGGCGCTTGAGCTAACTGCACATTGGCGACGCCCAACGGAGCCAAGGGAAGACCTGCGTGCCTCGGCTATTTTCCTGAAATATGCTGACAAAATCAAGAGTGCCATGTCAGCTGTGAATGCCAAAGGCTACCTATGAATAGCAGCCTCCAGGCTCTATTTGAGGGTGCTTAGGCCCGACTTGTTCACATGCAAATTTCCTGTGGGCAGTTCACACATCAACGTTTGTCGCTCTTAATGCCACAGTCAAACTGACAGGTACCGTACAGCCATACAAAGTGTACCTGGCAATGTTGGCCTGGTGTGGGTTGCACGGCTAACTCTTTGCTGGGTTGAAAAGCTTTGCAGATGGCCTGTGTGAACAGACAATCCAACATTTTGGGTGAAGGCCATTGAACCTCTTCACCCCTCCTTTGGTTTGAGTGTTGTGGGGGCTGGTATGACAATGCTACATTCTGAAGCGGCTGTGCCTGTCACCCCCTTTTGCCTCATTGAGAATGAGCAGGGGCCAGAGGTGCATGTCTCTGGGGGGACAGGAGGGGGTGCAATTCTTATTTTTCTATAGAGTGGCACACTTGTTCAGGAGCTCCTGAATGGCTGCTTCTCTGCATTTCTAAGCACCAAGCGAGTAGCATGCTCACGCACCAATCATGAGCATGAGGAAATGACAATATAGCTTGGAGCTGGGGGCACTTAGGTGAATACCCCCTCATTAGACAAGCATCTACCTTTGGACTTGTGGAGAAGCATGGCAGCCATGACATCTTGGCGCAGATGCCAGTCAAAGATGATGGCACTGCAAAAACAAAATCACTGAGATGGGTGCCTCCCCTGAGCATTGCTAGCCAAGCAGGCTCATGCCAGCTTGTCAACAGGTGAGCCACCACTCCTCCCCATACACAGAAGAGAAGCCCACTTACAAAGGGAAGGGATTGTCAACACACTCACATGCAAGCTCATGAGGGAAAAGGAGATGTGGAGCAAGTTCAAGATCTGTCTTGCATCTGCAGGAAAGTGAGCCTCAGAGCTAAAGCCCAGATAAGAACATTGTGTAAACATTTATGCATGTAATGATTGCGCATAAAGACTCTTACTATACAGTTATGACTATGATAGTATGTCGATAAGTGACCTGTGTGCACTTAGCGGCTCTATGGACATATCAGATATGGACTGCTGTAGATTAGATATACAGGACTTATGTAGATTAGATGAATGATCATCACAATCTCGGACTTTACCATTATCTATGACATCACTGTACAATGACATCATATGGACTCCTCCAGACTTGTTATTGTACTACCCTTTTGAACTACCCTTTTGTTATATCTTTATTGTGATGTCACTATGATATCATCCTTGTTCTGGATTCTCTATTGTACTTATTATCCAAGTACTTCCCTTTGTTCTGACCCACTCATTGTTCCGGGTCTTATTGTATTTTGTCTATTGTATAAACGCCCTTATTGTACAAGTGCGTCATTGTCTCTAGACTGTATAAATAGTGTACCATGTACGCTCTGATAGCCCCAGTTCTTACTCTGTGCTATCAGGTATGTTTCCTACTCTTGTAATACCACTCAGTTCTCACTCTGTGCTATCAGACATCTAAGCTTACCTTGCAAGATTTCTGCTTCCCTGTGCCTCACATATCTCACCACAGTACTTCTTGATTCACTGTGAGTATGCGTCTCCACCTATGCTGTTCATCATAGTAAAGAGTAATTAGTCATGGACTCTGCATCAGTCAGCACACATAGTAGCATGTAATAGCTACTAGGACTTGGTACTAGGATAGTGATAGTAGGGTTCAAGCTACTTATGCTATATGCTTATGGACTTCAAAGAGGGGCTTTAAAGCTGCCTCTTATATGTATAAATAGTGGCTAAGGAAGACCAAGATATGCCACCTTGGTCTTCTTCAAAATACCACTTTCTCTCAATTTGCTTCACGGGCCTTCACGCCTCTGCTCTAAATATCTCACCTTGACCTTCAAGTCTAAGGAGCTGAACCTAGATCAACAGACCCTGATCGTGATTATCACGATAGTGGCTCAAGCTATTGAGATTGCGATTGTCGTCATGTGTGGAATACTACAGACATTTGAGTCCATCTCTCCTCAGCACTAAGTTGTGTTCACCATTCTTGTAGTCCAAGTCGGACTCATGCCATGGTAGCTTTACATTAAGACCAAGATCCCTTACCATGGCATTCACAACATGAGACCAGTGGAGGAACTTTAGGCCTTATAGCCTTGAAGAAAGAGGAGAAAGAACAGTACCAAGATGATTCCTGGGAGCAGCCCATTGGCAAGAATACAGAGGAAACACTGGTTACTTCGTCAACTTTCCCAGCGACCCCATCAGATACCACCCAGTTGAGTTCAATTATACAAATTTCTGTTGGATGGAAGTTATGTGGAACCCTATCAACAACAGGTGGAACATAATACACCCTACAAGAAGACACTATCGCTGCGACATCAACTCACACAAACTACAAGGAGATGACTGGGGAACATTAGATGGCAACTCTTCCAGTGAAGAAGAAGAACATGACAAACCCAGAGAACACCCACCCTCAGAATCAAGCCAGGAGGAACCAACAGAAGAGCATACTGCAACAGAAAGCGAAGCCCACATCACAGGAGATGACTCGAGTCTACTAGCACACATAGCTGAGTCCCTCCATATCACCATCCTGGAAGAAATCCACATCCAATCCCCTGCTGTAATGCTACCATGGTGTTAGTCCGACTTGGACTTCGTATAAGGGCGTTCACGACTTAGCAGATTTGAGAGACTCTTTCTGAGTCTCGATAATCCTGTAGAAAACAACCAAGGCAATCCACAGTATTCGCCCAAGTAGTACAAGTGCAACTCCGAGTTGGTGACTTGAGAGTGCCAGAGTCCTAGACGTGAAGGCCAGGAATATAGAGGTCAAGAATGGAAGGCACGAAGGCCTGTAGAGGAGAAGATGAATGAAGGCAAGTGGTATTTTGAAGAAGACCGAGATGGCGTATCTTGGTCTTCACACTCCACTATTTATACATGTTATAGAGGCAGCTTTAAAGCTCCTCTTAGAAGTAATGTCCTGTAGCGTAAGTAGCTCGAACCCTACTACCGCTATACTAGGAATGAGTCATACTAACTATCACATGCTAGTACGACATATAGTGACTAAGTCCATGACTAATTTCTACTTACTAACGTAGCCATAACCATGTAGTAAGAGTCCACTGCATTTACCATATTACGAGTCCATGAAGTCCAACCGCGACACCTGCCATGGCTACAGCTATGCAAATTAAAGCATCAACTACAGAAGAGGTACAACACATATGCAAAGAAGCAGAGGCGATCCTCTGCCCCATCAACCCTGAAATGGGACATTGAATAATGGCAGATGACACTGCCATCTTTTGCACCATCAGACCAGATCAACCAGATCCACCTGCTGGACTGCCACCACCACCCAGAGGACTACCAGGAGGATTCCCTAGACAAGGGCCCATTGGAAGTGGATTCCCTGGTGGGCCACCAGGTGGAGGAGCTGGAGGTGGAGGTGGAGGTGGAGGTGGAGGACCAGGAGGATTCCCTCCAGGACCAGTGGGGGGTGGAGGTCATGGATCAGACTGCCTTGCAGGTGAACCTCCAACCATATTTGATGGGGACAGAACTAAATATGAAGCCTTCTTGACACAATGGCATGTGTATTGGGGAATGAACCTGGAGGCCCCCATAATGCAAAACAACTATAGATGATCCCTGCTTTTCTTGGGATATGTAAAGGGGACAAACATCAGCGAATGGACGCTAACTAGACTAGAATGGCTAAACTGAGAAGTATGCTGAGGAGTCAACCAATACTCTCAAGCCCTCTGGAACCACATTGCCATGGAGTTTTCCAGGAGATTTGCAAATACCCTCAAAGAGGAACAAGCTCAAGCAGAGCTTCAAAAAGGAATCAAAATAACAGGAGAGGATATTGATGCATATGTGGTACAGTTTGTGTTGGAACGTAATAAGTACGTAAGGCCCTTATCTATAGCAGTTACGACATTACTGCCAGTATGCTTTCCTATTACGGTAGTTAGGAT
>QFDY01015645.1:0-11688 GCA_003315925.1 Lactarius sp. MG121
CGACCGGCGGCAGGATGTCCTCGGGGTAAAACCCATGAACGCGGATGTGTTCAGCTACAAGCTCTTCGCACTTGTCATGTCGGAGACACTCTCTGCGGATTGTTCAAGCTTTCAAATGATGGCACCAACGTCCATTGGGTTCTCGGTAAGTAGCATACCCGAAGGAATCGTCACGGGTACAAGGGGTGTCTGCACAGGCATTGTGATTGTTAGCTACCCAAGACCAGGCATCAACCTGACGGTCAATGTAGTCTCGAGCCTGCGCGGATAATTCCCAGTCCTGGACGAGGTAGTGGCTGGGAGGATGACGGACGCCATAACCGAAGGGATCCATCTCGATACTGTTGACTTGCAATTCTCTAGTCCGGTCTTTATACTCCTGTACCAGCTCCGGTGCGTGCACTCCTGAAGCTGGTTCCCAGCTATCATGTGCATCTGAATAACCCTTCCAGTGAATGAGGTACTGAGTCGTCTTCTTCTGCCCCACTTGTCTTTCTCCTCGGACTTCTTTGACTTCCCATTCTTCTTCTCCATTGATTATGTCTGGCAATGGTTCTTCAAACTTTCACCCATTGAGGGGAGTTTCCTTGTAAGGCATTAGAAGCGAAGCGTGGAATACGTTGTGCAACTTCCAGTGTTTTGGGAGCACGAGCTGGTAGGAAGTTTTTGAAATTTCCTTTGCTACAAGGAAGGGACCATATCTTCTCAGTGCGAGCTTAGCAGAGGGATGCGTTGTTTTTATGTGTTTTGCTTCTAGCCAGACCTTCTCCCCCATCCGATATCCAGTGAACTTAGTCGTAGTTACCCACGACTCTTGTGCTTTAGTCATGGCCTCATGCGCTTCCTTGCGGATTTCGCCAAGCTGTTTCAAACGCTCTGTGGCCTCCACCGCATTTGTCTTAACGTTCAAGGGTTGGTGGACCCTCGGGATGAATCTGAAGAGAAGTTCGAAGGGAGTTTTCTTCGTTGTATTGGATTTCCAAGCGTTGAGCATATATTGCGTGATGGCGAGCCACTTAGCCCAGTCGTTCCGATGATTTCCAAAGATCCGCAAGTACTGCTCTAGGCGTTGATTTGTTCTTTCCGACTGCCCATCTGTTTGCAGATGGTATGCTGTACTAATGTTCTGCTCGATTTTTAGCGTCTTCATCAGCTCTCGGAACACTTTGGCAGTGAACCGGGGATCTCTGTCCAAGATTATCTTTGATGGGAGTCCATAGTGCGGTAATACCTGATTTAGGTATAATTTCGCCACACCAAGTGCATCAATCGTTTCGTTACAGGCGATAAAGATACTGCACTTTGTGCAACCTTGATCCATGATGGTCAGGATTGTATCGTACCCTTTTGATTTTGGTAATTTCGTAATGAAGTCCATCGCAATCACCTGAAACGGTAGTAAGACCTCTTCATGTACGATGGGGTATACCGGGATCTTGGCTCTCCCAGGTATGTTTTTGTTCACTTGACATTGAATGCATCCTTTTACATATTCTGTGATATCTTCTTTCATCTTCGGCCACCAGTAATGTCTCTGTATCGCATCCAATGTCTTTGCGATTCCTGCATGTCCAGCTGTTGGTGCGTCGTGAAAGGATGAAATCACCCCCCTCTTAAGGTCGACATCGTCCACGATGACCAGACGGGAATTGCGGAAAAGGAGAGACCCATCCATTGTAAAGGCTGTGGAACTGGCGAGATCTTTCAGGTTCGTGTGATGTGAGAGTTGTGCAGTGCGGAGGCGATCATCAAGCGTCGATACGGAAAGGGTGGTGACAAAAAGCGACGGCGGGAGAACCACCACATCCGCATTATCCGAATCATTACCAGAGTCGAAGCTGGGGTGTCTGGATAGGGGGTCTGCCTGGAGAAGATGCCCGGGATGGTGGACAAGGCGCAGATTGTAATCTGTGAGAACGTTGACTAATTGGGCAACATGTCAACTGATCTTCTGTGGATGTTTGTAGTGGAGTAGGTTTGCATGATCGACGTAGACAGTGACGGGAAAGGGGCCTCCAACCAGGAGATGATGCCAGTGTTCAAGTCCTCAGATCAGTGCGAGGAATTCCCTATTGTAGACATTGTAGTTCTTTTCAGCGTCCGAAAATGTACTGGAGAGGTATCCGACAACCTGAGCCTTGCCCCTCGCATCTTTCTGGGTTAGTATAGCACCACTGGCGTAAGCAGAAGCATCTGTCTGAAGTTCATAAGGGATTAGGGGATCCAGCTGTCTTAGCGCTGGTCTGCTGGTGGCGATGTCGAGCAACTTTGCCAAGGCTTTCGTATGTTCACTTGTCCAGTTGAAGGGAATATCCTTCTTTAGGAGATTGTTCAAGGGTCTAGCTATGCTAGTGAAGTTTCTGATGAAGGGTCATTGATAGTTTAGCACTCCCAGCATCAACCGCACTTGTCTGACGGTAGTTAGTTCCCGAGGCCAATCTCTGAGCCCCGAGACCTTGTCTTGCCCCATCCGGATGATTCCCTGATTGATCGTCATCCCAAGGTAGTCAATTTCCTTCACTTCAAACACACATTTTGACAACTTTAGGAAGTAGCTCTCTTCTCGGAAGACTTTTAGCACCAATCCGACAATGTGGCGATGTCTATCGAGGTCATCCTCGGTGGCCACGAGCACATTGTCCATATAGATGTAAAGTTCGCCCGGATGTCTGTCCAACAGGGAACGAAGCATGTGGTTCATAGCTCTAGAGAATGTCGCCGGTGAATTTGTCAAACCAAAGAACATAACCATGGGCTCAAAAAGCCTGAGAGGCATTTTAAACGCTGCTTTCCATTGATCACCATCCTTGATGCGGATATTATTATACCCCCATCGAATGTCGAACTTCATGAAGAGGGTTTTGTTACCAAGAGACATCAATATGCTTTCAATGAGCGGTAGAGGATACTCATCTCGGATGGTCCACGCATTTAATGCTTTGTAGTCTTGGACCGGCCTGAGTTTTCCATCTTTCTTTTTAATGAAGAATATGGGTGACGCGTAGGGGGATTTTGATTCTCGGATATATCCTTTACTTAGATGTTCAGACAGAAAGATGCGAAGATGTTCCAATTTGTTCTGGTTCATAGGATACAATTTGGTACTGAGACTAGATGGAGCTCCTTCCTTCAGTATAATAGCATGGTTGTCCTCCCTTTCTGGTGGGAATCTTTGTGCGGCTTCTTCCGAGAATACAACAGCATAGTCTGAGTAAGCTTTCGGGAGTTTCATATCCTCGTTAGCTCCACTTCCGCTGCCGATAGCCATTTTCTGTGCCACTGTTTCTTCGATCTTTTCTCCTCCCTGTTCTATGTGGAATGGTCCTCTTGCATAAGTTTTCTTTCCCCAGTCGATGACGGGTTCTCGGTTCTCGAACCAAGGAAGTCCTAGAATGGCTCGGCAACTTCCTAGATTAGTGACATAAAATTCCATTGTTGACTTTTCCTGTCCGTCCCACAGAGTAAGTAGGCATTGCTGTGTCAATGCTCCATCGGCATTGGTTGTCCCATCGGCATTCCTGACATTGATCTGGCCAATCGGGGTCGTAGTCAATCCGAAGCATTTCATGACACTGGCATCGATGAAGTTTCCAGAGGCTCCTGTATCTAGCAGGACTGGAATTTTCTGATTGGTTCCGATCATTTCGGCATGGAAGGTGAGCAAGTTTTCTTTGGTGCTTTGCAGAGCATTGATAATTTCGTCATCGTCATTCGACGTGTCTAGTAGCAACATAGAAATCAAAGCCTGTCTGTCGGCAGACCCCAACTTTAATAGGGTATTCCGTGCTTCATCGACCAACGGAGTTTTGCTGGTTTCTTCCTTTGTTTCGGTCGTATCAACGTTGTTGACCTTTTGTGTCGGGTTCTGCCCCTTTGGGCATTTGTTCACCAGATGTCCCTGCGTCATGCACCGGAAGCAACGTCCTTCCTTCTGACATTTGAGTTTTTCTTCAGCTGTGTGCTTGGTCTGCCACGCGGGTTTGCCACTAGTCTGCACGTTGTCTACGTCCATAGGTACTACCTGGTTGTTATTGCCAGAATGAGTAGGCTTCGGGGTCTGTGTCGGTCCAGTCTGCGGGATGCTCTTTCCTCCATTTATTTGTGCGATGGCATTGGTGATTGTGCGGAATCATTGCGATTCCTCTCTGGCCGCTTCCTGCCATTCCTTCATTGTTTTCAGCATCTTTGGCCAACGGAGACATCCAATCAATAGGCCTTTCTTTAATCCCCATTGGAAGAATTCTAGGGTCCTGCTAGCATCGAGGTCCCAGTTGGCGGCAGTGGCCAATCATTCGAAAGTCGCAATATACGAATCAACATCATCATTCTTCATGGTTAGCGAGATCAGTTGCTGATGCGCGTTCTGTTCGCTAAGCATGTCTGTCCAAGCAGCCTTAAAGGCAGTTTCGAAAGTGGTCCATAAGACCTCGTCCGTTTCGTCAATCTTAGGGACGTGTGTCGTGATGCTTTTGTCAAGGTCCCAACTAATTTTGTCTGCCCAGTCGTCGACAGTAGGTCCTCTAATGTAGGACAGGGCCAGTCCAACGTGTGAGTATGGGACGACCATGAGTTCATGAGTCCGATTTGTCACGATCACGTGACACGTGACTTAGCGATGACGAGATTCGGAGAATAATCGGGCGGACAGCAGATACTGACAGCACATAAGGTCTCATGACGTGGCACTAGCAAATAACAGAAAACGGTCCCCGAAAATCATAGTATGTACGATATAAAAGCACGTAGTACAGATTGTAGTTCGGTGTCTTAGTTTCGTTTTCAATCCAGCCAAGTTGTATCTCAATCTCGAGTGCACAGCGCCGCCCGCTCTTCTCGTACATTTTCACAGCAAGGATTAAAACCCTTGCTCGCCGTTCATCTATCTCGGATCTACGCCTCTCGGTCGAGCTTCTAAACCCGGAGTTCTTCCGACGAACACCCGAACGTCCCGGCTGGGACGTAACACGATTGATCCGTTTGAACTGATGAAACTCTCGTAGAAACTGGGTGCTCTTATGCCTGTTGCCCGTAAACTCCTTCGGTGCCTGTCCTTTCAAGGCTCCTGTCTCTAATTTCGTGGTCATGATAGGTGGTGGTGCGGAGATATATGGGATGATCGGAATGGTAGGAGGAAGGATTGTTGAATGGGTATGTCTTTTTCCTTTTGTCTTCCGAGTCTCCGAATCTGATGACGAGCTCGAATCTTTAGTGTGTGTCCTCCACGTATGTGCGTTACTCGACGTGGTTCCTCAAGTTTGTAGTCCCCACAATGAGGGATTGTCTATACAATTGGTATTATGCGTGTACCAGTTGGGTCCTTCCCCGTAGACCTCGTACCAAGCGTCTTCGGATTCAAAATACTCAACGTTGATGGCTTGTCTGTTACCAGCGACGACTCGGTAGCCCCGAGAGCTTTCCCAGAAGGTGCCTCCACCAGCTAAGTGATTGGCACTAGGGGTGGTCCTGCATACAACGACGCGTCTTTCAGTGAAGTCAGTAAGATCTTGCGCGGGTTCAATAAATGCACGTTCGGAAGAAGGTTTCGGGGTGAACAACGTCGATTGTGTTTGTTCCAGAGTGGCTCTGCGGAAGCACTAGCTGGCTTCACTGTCCGTGCCGAGTTCAGAAAATCAGATACAACACCGTGCACAGCGAGCACGGGTCCAGAGGGTGGTCTTAGTTTTTGTTACGTCCCAGCCGGGATGTTCAGAAGAACTGCGGTGATTGGCCGGGAATAGAAGCCGGGTCAGAGGGCATAAGTCAGGAATAGATGAAACGACGAGCAAAGATGTTATCTTTGCTAGGAAAATGTAGGAGACAAGAGGGACGCACTTTGCACTCGAGATGAGAACAAGTTGGCTGGAATTCAAATGAAACTAAGACACTGAAACAGCAGTCGCTACTATGGTTTATATATCGTACAAACTATTGATTTTCATGACGGTTTTCTGTTGTAAAGCAAAGGCCACGTCATACGAGTCAGTGCTGGCAGTATTCGTCAATCATCCGAGGTTATCCCGAGCCACATCACGTGTCACGTGCTCATGACAATCAAAATGACGGGAGAGGACATTGATGTGTATGTGGTTCGATTCGAGCAACTAGCAAGAAAAGCTCATTATAACCTAAACGACCGACAAACCATCGACCGATTCACAGCGGGGTTACCACGAGCCCTATTCATGAAAGTATACAAGTTAGACAAACCCCACACCTTCGAGGACTGGAAAAGGTGTGCCCTACGTTGACAAAAGCAATACATTCACATGAAGGCATGCCTCGACAACTTCAAATCCAAGGCACCTCCATCATCGGCGCAACCCCGTTGGAGGCCACAACCTCCCAATTGGGGCCCACTGCGAGGACCACCACCGCCCAGATACGACCCAAATGCAATGGACACCTTGGCAGACAGAACGTGGGCAAGAGTAGCAGAGGTGGGAGACCCCAATAGACCTTTTATCCCAAGACCACAGCAAGGAGGGTTCGGACGAGGAGGAGGACCTCCACCCTGAGACATGAGGACAGTCGTCTGCTACAATTGTAACCAGATCGGACACTTCTCACAAAACTGCCCACAGCCACGACGAAGGGCCACCACGAGTTGAATGACCGAAACCGACTACTACACACAGGAGGAACCACCCACGCAAGCTCGAGTAGCCAATACGGCACCTCCGCAACAAAGGGCTAAGGACTGGCTGGCCAGGGTAGCGGGAGAAATGGATGATGTAAAAGACCTCATTCTCCAAGAAATGTGGGGGAAGGAGGGTTTTCAGAACGCCTGAACCCATTGGCCTGGGTGAGGGCAGTCAATTGTAACTCTGTAATCATGACTCGCTATTGTTCGCTATGAATTCCAGTCTCGATTCGCACAAGTTACGCAATGGCCAACATCAAAGCACTAGTAGACTCTGGGGCAACAGATAACTTTATACGCCCCTCATTCGCCAAAAGAATGGGCCTCGGTCTATGTCCACTAAACTGCCCACAAAAAATATGGAACATAGACAACACAGAAAATAAAGCAGGCAGTATCACACACTTCTTAGACCTGGAAGTTCAAACAAAGCATCAGCGACAGAAAATGCGATTCCTGGTGACGGATATTGGAAACGAAGACCTCGTACTAGGATACCCCTGGCTAGCCACCTATGAACCCACGATCAATTGGAGATACGCCACCATCCATGAAGAAATGATGCCGGTCGTCATCAGGTCCATCGACCCCACCAAAGAGCATCATGTCATCGGAGCAGCTGTAACAGAGAGAGAGAAGCAAGACATTGTGGAAAACCTGGAAGAAGAATGCCGACTCCACACTACAGCCACGGAATTAGCTATCGAAGCCAAGCAATTCCAAGAAACTGTCGAACTTCCACCAGCTTACCAGAAATTCGCAAAAATCTTCAGCAAAGAAGCATCAAATCGATTCCCACCATCCCGACCATGGGACCACACCATCGAGTTCAAAGAAGGCACCCCATCAGCTATCAACTGCAAAGTCTACCCTATGATGCAAGAAGAAGATGGAAAACTGAAGGAGTTCCTCGATGAACAGCTGAAGAAGGGATACATCCACCCGTCAAAGTCGCCTTACGCCTCGTCATTCTTCTTCATTAAGAAGAAAGATGGAAAGCTCCGACCAGTACAAGACTACCAAAAGATCAACGCCGTTACTATCCGCAACCAATACCCCCTACCCCTCATATCGGACCTAATTACAGACTTGAGTCAAGCCCACACCTACATGAAACTCGATGTTCGATGGGGATACAACAATATTTGCATCAAAGAAGGTGATGAGCACAAAGCGGCTTTCAAAACACGGTACGGTCTTTTTGAACCCACGGTCATGTACTTCAGACTCACCAATTCCCTGGCCACATTCCAAACAATGATGAACACGATATACCAAGATATGATCATAAAGCACGAGCAAAAGGGA
Source organism: Lactarius sp. MG121 (assembly GCA_003315925.1). Classification (NCBI taxonomy): domain Eukaryota; kingdom Fungi; phylum Basidiomycota; class Agaricomycetes; order Russulales; family Russulaceae; genus Lactarius; species Lactarius sp. MG121. The sequence continues at coordinate 7,949 of QFDY01015645.1, forward strand.
ACCATCATCCGAGTCTATATGGACGACATTGGCATCGCAACTAGAGACCTGGCGGGACAAAGGGAACACGAAGAAGCAGTCAACGACGTACTCCAGGTCACTATGGAGCACGACCTATACTTCAAACTCGAGAAATGCCTCTTCAACAAGCTGTGAATGGATTACCTGGGGGTAATCCTTGAAAAGGGGGTAACACGTATGGACCTGGTAAAAATTTCTGGTATCAAGGACTGGCCAACACCTACAAAGGTCCGTGACGTATGCTCATTTCTGGGCTTTTGCAATTTTTACTGACTCTTCATTTGCGGCTTCACTACACACGCCAAACCCCTCAATAAACTCACGAGGAGGGACGAAGAATAGAGATGGATGGACAAAGAGGACAAAGCTTTCCAGAAACTCAAAGCCCTAGTCACCGAAGAACCCGTACTCGCTCACCTGAAACTAGACGACCCATTCGAGCTTGAAGTAGACGCCTCAGGATTCGCGACAGGCGCAGTCCTACTCCAGAAGAAGGAAGACGGCAAACGACACCCAATCGGTTATTATTCGGCTACACTCAATGAAGCAGAACGAAACTACAACATATACGATCTCGAACTCCTCGCAATCGTCAAAGCACTCAGACATTGGAGACTGCTACTGGCAGGATCACCACATAAGATCAAAATCTACTCCGATCACATGAACCTCCAGTACTGGAAACTACCGCAAAAGATAAGCCGAAGGGTCGCCAGGGAAGTACTCGAACTCATGGAGTATAACTTCGAGATTCACCACATCCCAGGAAAAAAGAATGGTCACGCTGACGCACTATCTAGACGACCAGACTACAACCAAGGAGAATGAGACAATGAAAACGTAGTCGTACTGCCAGAAGACATCTTCGTAAGAACGGCCATAGTACAAGCCGCACAAAACCCACCGCAAACGGAGATCACTCTACGATACTGGGTAGACCCCCAACAGCTGAAGTTTGTTGACGGAGCATGGTACCGACAGGGAAAGTACGTAATCACCGGATCCCTAGACGAAAAGCGAAAACTCATTGCCGCACACCACGACCCACCGGTACACAGACACCCCGGAATCGCACAAACCACGAGACTGGTGGAACGAAGATACTGGTGGCCGGAACTGAAACTGGACGTCTGGAACTATGTACAAGGATGTGCTGAATGTCAATGACACAAGGTCAACACACGCCCCACGAAGGCCCCACTGGTACCCATCACCCCAAAAGAAAACGCACTTCCGTTCGAGACTATCACTCTCGACTTCATCACCAAACTCCCTGTGTCGCAGGAGTATGACATGATCCTAACGGTGACTGACCACGACTGCAGCAAGGCCTCCATATTCATTCCCTGCAATGAGGAAATCACAGCAGAAGAGACCGCCGGACTTTACGCAACCCACGTCTTCAAGCGATTCAGACTGCCATCAAAAATCATCAGTGACCAAGACCCCTGATTCACATCAAAATTCACCCAGGAGCTGTGCCAAATCCTGGGAATTCAACAAAACATCTCCACAGCGTACCACCCTAGAACCGATGGACAATTGGAACGGACAAATCAATGGCTAGAACAATACCTCCGTTTTTGGGCCAACGAGCGCCAAGATAACTGGGCGGCATTCCTACCCATAGCGGAATTCGCTCATAACAACTGGCCCCATGAAACCACAAGGAAGTCCCCATTCTTGCTCCTCATGGGATACAACCCATGCGCTGATTGGCTGGATAAGCCATCCCCAATCCCACAGATCACCACGAGGCTCAAGCAATTCTGAGAAGCATGGAAAGAGGCCCATGACCTTATCAAAAAGGCACAATCCATGTGGATCAAACATCGGAATACTCTGAAGTTCCAAGAAGGAGATTACGTATGGCTTGAGGGACGCCATCTAAGAACCAATCAACCAACCCCCAAACTAGCAGCCAGGTGGCACGGACCGTTCAAGATCACAAGGATCATCTCCCCAGTCAACTACCAGCTCGAACTTCCCACACAGTGGAACATCCACCCCGTGTTCCACATCAATCTTCTCACACCTTATTGCGAAACGCTCATGCATGGGAAAAATTTCCAGCACCCTCCACCAGACTTGGTAAACAGAGAAGAAGAATACGAGGTTGAGAAGATTCTAGACCATCGGCACTTCGGCAAGAAAAGACGCCTCCAGTACCTGATCAAATGGAAGGGCTATCCCGACTCAGAAAACCAGTGGGTTGACAAGGATGACGTGTTCGCGGAAGAGGCCCTAGCTGAGTATCAATCCTCCAATCCCCAAACAACACGAGACTTAAAAGCCAGGAGGATATCGTTGCAACCCCCATCACCTTCTCACACTCTTCACACTGGCTTCCTCTCTTCCCTACTCGCAACAATGTCTATTCCTCTACCGCCGAGGCCATCGCTCGTGTTGCTGCAAACATGGGCCCCATCACCCACCAAGAGCTCGTCACAGCTCTCCAAAGCCTCGTACCAGCCGAGCACACCCCCGACACCAGCAACCCCGTCAGCTGGTGGCTCGTCACTGAAGACAGACAGCGGCTCAACACCACGCCGCTTATGACAACTGAAGTTGATCGGCTTTGCACAGCTCTCTGCGACAGTGAGGAGTCCTCACCTCGACCTCTCCCAGTCCGAGTGGAGCAGTGGACCGAAGAGCCCGTTGCTGGTGACATCATGATGGCAACATTGGAAACGGGAGGAACGGTGGAGGCAAGTAGCGGAGGCCTGGAAGAGGGAGCAGCTTTGGAGGGCGACCAAATGGCGGTCGGAGATGATGGCGTGGAGGAAGGAAGGAGTGGTCGAACACATGAGACGATATTGGAGCAGGCGTGAGGGAGCCTCCAAGATTACTACCCAGATGAGCACCTGCTCATCATCACCGCTACCGACACTGACGACCCCCGTGAGACCCCCTACGCCTGCGACACTACTGGGCGTCCGCTTTACCGAGGAGGAGTCCGAGCTGATGCTCCTCCCCTCTTCCCTCTCCTCCAACTCCGACATTGCGCCCTAGGGCCCCCTCCCCACGGGTACAAGTACAATTGTGGGGAGGACTTCGTTCACTACCCGATCACTGACGGAGAGGGGTGCACCCGCCAGGCCGCGTATGTGCAAGTCATCATGAACGTGGACCCCCTGGTACTAGGGTTGGTGGAGGATAGCGAGAAGGTATTCTCGAAGCTGCTCTACGCGGAGCCGCAGGTCAGGGCACGAGGTAAGCCCCACTATCCCCAGGAAGACCTCATCGTATTCGCCAGTGGTTACCATGACTGCCCTTGCTTTGATTGCGCCCTCGAGGAGCTGCACGATGTGAGTGTCAAGGCTGAGGTCCACCGATATCGGGCCTACGCATACAAGGCAGAGCGAATGGAGCAGCAGCTCCATCAGCTCGCTGCCGCACTGGGAGGTGTCAAGGGGGAGCTGGCCCACAGCAAGTTTTGACTGGAGATGGCAAATGTGATGGACCGAGTGGAGGACATACAGGCCGGATGGATGGGAGGTACGGGAGATCGCAGGTGTCGTGGGTGATGCAGCTGAAAAGGGGGTGATGTAACGGACGGACTTTACGAAAGACAAGGTGGACTCTTACTATATGGTTATGACTACGATAGTAAGTAGGAATTAGTCATGGACTTAGATCAGTCAGCGTGTCATGCTAGCATGTGATTGCTAGCATGACTCATTACTAGGATAGCTGTAGTAGGGTTCGAGCTACTTACG